>CM056057.1:175489852-175732296 GCA_029574335.1 Rana kukunoris
TAAAAATAGCCCAGTGCGTATGCTCCAAACGTCAATGAAGACGACGTGAGCGTCATGTACGCAAATCCCTATTCGCGAACCACTTAGGAAAACAACGTAAACGACGGAAAAAGACGACGCTGTCCCGAGGCCATACTTAACATGGCATACGACGGACCTTCGTAAACTTACTCCTCATATAGCAGGGGTACGTTTACGCTTATGGAAACAACGTAAACGACGACGAGGCGGCGCAAAAACTTTAGGGAATCGGCGTATCAGGCTCATTTCCATAGACAAATGAGAAATAGACGTAAACGCCACCTAGCGGCCGGCGTAACATTACATTTAAGGTCCGACGGTGTAATTGAGGTACGCCAGTCGGATCTTAGCGTAAATCCGGCGTATCATGTTTTCTGGATAGAAAACAATGATACGCTGACGGGAAATTCAAATTACGCCGGTGTATCTGTAGATACACGGCGTAATTCTTTTGAGAATCTGGCCCAATTTGTATATCTACTCTGTGGGCTATTGCATTGGAAGACCCCGGTAGTACCCCTATCCTCTGTTCTAAACAGAATAGATTTGATTGTGCTCATGGAGAAGATCCTGTACACTTTACGTGATAAGATGCACTTGTTTGAGAGTAGACGGAGTGGTTGGGAAACTCATAGACAAATCTTGCTTCAGTGTTACAGTGGCCATTCTGGATTGCCTGGCCATGTTTGATGGATACTATCAGGTTTACCCTACGGTTGCGTAGGGTAATTTAATGCCTATTTTTCTTGATCAATGTATTCTTTTGGTTGTTGGTCAACTTGTATGCTTCGGTACTTTTCTTTTCTGTTTAGTTTTACATGTATGTCTTATTATCATTCATTTTCTGTTATGTACTGCCTTATGATTGTATATTTAATTTTCTCTAAAAAAAAAACGTTTGTAAATGAGTTGAGTTGAGAGGTATCTTACCCCAAAGGGTCCCGACGAGCTTAGCAGAGTTCCTGCGGAAGAGAAACCCAAAAACTAGGAGTTAAAAGGAGCAGCAAAGAGGGTGAAATCAAAAAGGCTACGCAGGGAAGGCTTGCATAAAAAGCCAAGTCTTCAATAACCCGCGGAAGACCGGGAGAGTAGGGTCCTCCTGGAGCTCGGCAGGGAGGCTATTTCACAGCACGGCATCCTGGTGGGAGAAAGCTTGATCACCACTCCAGGTCTTCTTGGGCACTGGGATGTAGAGAAGATCTGTTCCGGTTGATCTAAGTGATCTGCAAAGAACTAGTTTATGAAAACGAGAACAAAGGTAGGTCGGGGCAAGGCCTCTCATAATTTTAAACAGAATACATCCTGCCTTAAAGCGGAGGTCCACCCTAAAACAAGTGTATCTCATTCAATCCAGCATACTGCCGACATGTTCAGTATGCTGTTTTTTTTTTTGGTTTACATACCTTAGTATAGGAATTTTCACCCCTGGCTTCCGGGTAGTGAATCCCGCGGGAATGGGCGTTCCTATTCGGGGACTCAGTGATTGATGTATGACAAAACCTTCCCCCCATAATGCGCGTCACCAGTTTCCGAAAAAAGCCGAACGTCGCCGTATGTAATCTGACAGCACTCGTCCCGCCCCCTTCCTGTCCCTTCCGAGGCTGCCAGAACGATAAATACAGACGGACGTGTGCCTAAGAGCTCCTCTCAGTGTGTAGTCAGTGTGTAGTCAGACATCGAGAGAGCAGGACGCTCTCCCACGAGTCACTCTCTCAGGGATAGTGCAGGGTCCTCCCACTGTGCGGCTCCGGCCTCACAGACAGGCAGGCAGGGTTTCCATCTCCCTGTCATCCACCCGCCATCCATCTGCCACCACTCGGACTAGCTGCTCTCCCCCCCTCCTGGATTTCCACCTGACCTGGTAAGCCACTTCTTGGGAGCTGCAGGCGGCCGTCCTTCTCAGGACAAGCCACAGCAGCCTCCCCCAATCCCCACGGCTTCTTCTTCGGCTTCTTCCCTGCTCCTCGCTCCCATACCTCTACCCCTGCTCGGGCGTCCTTTCCGCCAGCCATCCCCACAAGCCACCGCTACCCACCGCTACCCTCGGGCGTTTTTTTCTTGGGGTTCCTCCGCGCCGATCAGTGCCGATTCGCGGCAGCCGCGACTTAGGAAAGGCCGCGGCTTCACCCGCGGCCTAGCGGCGCGCCGCTCCTCACACCCCAATTAGTCGGCTTCCCCCAATCCCCACGGCTCCTCCCCGCTCCTCACCCCCATACCTCTACCCCCGCTCGGGTGTCCTTTCCGCCAGCCATCCCCACAAGCCACCGCTACCCTCCCTCGGGCGCGGTGTTTTTGTTCCCTCCGCGCCGATCAGTGCAGATTCGCGGCAGCCGCTACTCAGGAAAGGCCGCGGCTTCACCCGCGGCCTAGCGGCGCGCCGCTCTCCTCCCCCACCCCCCCAATCAGCCGGCACCACCTAATCAATCGAATCGGCCATAAAGCCCCCCCCACCCCACCAGTAGAGCCCCTTTGCCCTCTGATCATCTCCCTTAGCCCACCAGGCACCACTCAGCCTGATACCCCCCAGCCTGGATCCTGCTGCCAGGTCGGCGGCCATCTTCCTCCACCCAGCCCTATTCACTATTACTTGATCCAGGGCTAATACCCGATCGCCTCTTCAGGGGTCAGGAAGGAATTTTTTTTATTTTTTTTCCCCTACCGCAGCATATTGGCTCAGCGTGGTGAGGGTTTTTTTGCCTTCCTCTGGACCAAGCACTGGATCTGAGGATTCAGTTATCCTTGTGAATCCACCCCACCCCCCCCCCCGCCCTTGATTCCACGGCGGACATGGTTAATCGGCAATACTCGGCGGAGATCATTTGGGATCTGGGTCGATTTGCCGCCATTCTGCCGGCCGCCACCAAAAAAGCCCTAAGAAATCTGCGACTTTTGAGGATCGATCGACGATCGACTGCCAGAAATCGCAGCCATTTACCCCAGCCCAAGCACATATCATGTGCATTGATCAACACTAGATCGGCAGTAAAACACCGATTAGAAATCCATGATTTCTTATTACAACATGACTTAGACTGCCTCTTTATTACAGAGAGCTGGCTCACAGCCGACTGTAACTCCATTCTAGGAGAATTGGTGCCAGAAAACTACCGTATTATAACGGAAAACAGAATAGGGCAAAGAGGAGGAGGACTGGCGGTGATCCATAAGACGCGTCTTGCGATCACAAAACCAAGCCTCCAAAATCCTCTTCCATTTATGGAAACCCTTAGGCCCCGTACACACGGCCGAGGTTCTCGCTGAAAATCAGCGAGAACCTCGCTGGAATGCACATTCCAGCGAGGACCTCGGCCGTGTGTACGGTCTCAGCGAGCTTCCCGTCGGGAAGCTCGTCGAGCCGAAAAAGAGAGCACGCTCTCTATTTTCTCGACGGCCCGCCTGGAAGAATGGCTGGTTGCCATTCCCGACGGGCGGGTCGCCGAATTCGACGGCCGGGAGAGAACCTCGACGGGCGGAACGATGTGTTCTGCCCGTCGAGGTTCTCTGCCGTGTGTACGGCGCCTTACTCTTCAACTGCAAGTAAATGGCCAGGAGACCGTCCGGATTCTACTCTGCTATAGGCCACCCGGCCCCAAGTCGCAGCTGCTCCCATCTTTGACGGACTTTGCCTCCACCTATACCCTGAACAGCAAACACCTTTTGCTGCTCGGGGATTTCAACCTCTGGGCCAACTCCCCGCAAGACCCCATTGCCGACGCCTGCATCGACCACTTGGAAGGATTAGGGCTTCAGCAACTAGTATGTGGGCCCACACATGCTTCAGGTCACACGCTCGATCTTATTTTCAGACAAGATCTGGAAATAAAAATATTGGATAATGAACCATTGCCATGGACAGATCACCATGCAATAAAGTTCATTATTTCTGAATTCCCCCCCCTAACAAAAACATCAAATCCAGTGACAACACACTGGACCAGATGTCAGAAGAAGCTCCACTCGGAACTCTTCAAAGCCACGTTAGGGGAAAAATTAAACACAATTCAACCGCACCAAACAGCGGAAGAAACTCTGGAGGCCATAAACACAGCACTATTGCAGTCAGCTGACTTGATAGCGCCGAAACGAAAGACTCTGATCAGGAAAAATAACTCTGGCTGGTTCAACAACCAGCTGGCGCTACTGAAGCAAGAGCGCAGAAGGGCAGAAGCAGCCTGGAAAAGAAGCTCTTCAGATGAGAACCTCTCGATCTACAAGGCAAAAACCAGAAAATACTACAAGCAAATCTTCGAAGCCAAGAAAAACTATTTTTCTGAGGCTATCAACGGTGCCCTAAATCGACCCCGCGAACTCTTCAAGCTGGTCACTCAGACCATGAATCCACGATGTCTGGAAGCCCCCAACTTGGATACACAAGAATTTTGCGATGAGTTGTCGGATTGCTTTATTAACAAAATTGAGGCTATCCGGCAAAGCATTCAGCAGAACAATTGCTCTCCCCCCCAGCCCCCCCCGTAGTCATTTACACAGCACCGGCAGCAATTCACCACAGTTAGGTGAGTTCACGCTGGAATCCATCTCTATTCAGACCACTAAAAATATCATCGGCACTCTGCGCAACAGCACTGCGCCAAATGATATTATCCCCACTAAACTGCTCAAGGAATGCGCCGATATCCTGGCACCTCCTGTCACGCAGCTTATCAACCAATCCTTCAGGGAGGGCATAATGCCCTCCCAGCTGAGGGAGGGTTTCATTCAACCCATCTTGAAGAAAGCCACCCTGGATCCCAAGGATCCACTCAACTGGCGCCCCATAACAGGCCTAAATGTTCTCTCCAAGGTAATGGAGAAAGCTGTGTTACAGCAGCTGCAACTGCATCTAGATACCCACAACTTACTCGACCCACTTCAATCAGGATTTCCGTCCCGGTCACGGGACGGAAACAGCATTGCTTAAGATATGGGACGACGTTCTCGAGGCCGCAGACGAAGGAGAATCTTCTCTTCTGGTTTTGCTGGACCTAAGCGCAGCCTTTGACACAGTTGATCACAAGCTGCTATTGACGCGGCTGGCTAAAATAGCCAAAGTCGCAGATCTATCCTGGTTCTCCTCTTTTTTGGAAAACCGTTCGCAAATAGTGAAGCTAGGACCCTTCACTTCTGAACAACGCACATTATCGTGCGGGGTCCCTCAAGGATCTCCCCTGTCGCCGATGTTATTCAACATCTATGTGCGTCCTCTTTTCGAAATCATCAGCAGCCAAAAACTGCTATATCACTCATATGCAGACGACACGCAACTGTACTTCCGCATTTGCAATAAAAAGGATCACCACCTCAATCTAGAGACATGCTTCTCTTTGATAGAGGACTGGATGACAAAGAGTTATCTCAAACTCAACGGAGCGAAAACAGAACTCCTTCTGTTTCACGCCAAGCGTAGGAATCAATCGTCAACAACCTGGATCCCCCCGCCCATTCTGGGCAAAATCATCACCCCTAGCGCCAAAGTCAAAAGTCTTGGGGTCATCTTTGACTCCGACATGACAATGAACGCACAAATAGGGGCAGTAGTCAGCGGATCTCACCATCTGCTGCGCCTACTACGCAGACTCACGCCTTTTATTCCCAAGAAAGACATAGCGGTCGTGGTGGGAGCAATTGTAAACTCCAGACTGGACTATGCAAATGCCCTTTACCTCGGACTCCCCAAGTACCAAATCGCTCGTCTTCAAGTCGTTCAAAATACGGCCGCCAGACTTGTGACTGGGAAAAAAACCCTGGGAATCGATCTCATCTTCACTGAGATCCCTTCACTGGCTACCAGTTAAAGACAGAATCACCTTTAAAGCTCTCTGTCTAGCGCATAGATGTATCCATGGGAATGCTCCCCATTATCTATGCGAAAAATTAAAAATTCACAATCCCAATCGTATTCTACGATCCACCAATCAAAATCGGCTTCAGATACCGAAAGCCAGATACAAGTCCAAAGGAGACAGGAGATTCGCTGTCCAAGGTCCCAGACTATGGAACGCCTTACCAGCCTGCATTCGGCTGGAGGAGAACTACTTAGTCTTTAGGAGAAAGATTAAGACTCATCTCTTTTGATCTCAAGAGAGACAGGAACAACAAGCGCCCAGAGGCGATTTACTTCGCATGTGCTGCGCTATATAAGTTCCCATTCATTCATTCATTCAGTATATATCTTTTGTGGTCCCCCCAACTAATCTGTTCGCCGGGGGCCACAAAAGATATATATTTACAAAATACCAGTGGGGGCGCATGAAACCGGACCATGGGCCGCAATTGGCCTGCAGGTTGGACTTTGGACATGCCTGTATTAACTACTTTAGATCCGTGCTATAGCCGAATGACGGCTTCAGCGCGGATCTAAATATCCAACGCGCCGTCAATTGACGGCATGTCACTAGTGCATTCCCCGCGCGCGCTCCAGAGCGCGCTGCAGGGAAACACTGTGTTGGCTGTGTCCCTTGGACACAGCCAATCACAGATCGCCGCGAACGGCCAATCAGAGTGGTCGTTTGTGATGCGATCTGTGGGCGAATGAGAGATGATCTCATATGAGATCATCTCTCATTGCCGTTTTACACAGAGACAGAGTCCTGTCTCTGGAGAGGAGGAGATCGATCTGTGTCTCTTGTACATAGGGTCACAGATCGGTCACCCCTCAGTCACTCCCCCTCCCCCCACAGTTAGAACACTATGCAGGGAATACATTTAACCCCTTCCTCAACCCCTAGTGTTAACCCCTTCAATGCCAGTCACATTTATACAGTAATTAGTGCATTTTTATAGCACTGATCGCAGTATAAATGTGAATGACGCCAAAAATGTGTCAAAAGTGTCCGATGTGTCCGCCATAACGTCGCAGTCCCAATAAAAAATCGCAGATCGCCGCCATTTCTAGTAAAAAAAAAAATAATAAAAAATAATAATTCTGTCCCTTATTTTGTAGGCACTATAAATTTTGCACAAACCAGACGCTTATTGCGATTTTTTTGATTTTTTTTACCAAAAATATGTAGAATACGCATCGCCCTAAACTGAGAAAAAAAAAGTTTTTTTTTTTTTTTTTTTTAAATTGGGATATTTATTATAGCAACAAGTAAAACATATTGTATTTTTTTTCAAAATTGTCGCTCTTTTTTGTTTATAGCGCAACAAATAAAAACCGCACAGGCAATCAAATACCACAGAAAAAAGGACGTCAATTTTGTTTGGGAGCCACGTCGCACGACCACGCAATTGTCAGTTAAAGCGACGCAGTGCTGGAAGCTGAAATATCACCTGGGCAGGAGGGGGGTATAAGTGCCCAGTAAACAAGTGGTTAAACAATTTTAATCCTGGTAGCATAATCAGTCTGGCGTTTTAAGGATGTGGCCAACCAAGTAATACAAGTATAGATTATGCAGCTCTGCCTCATTATAATAGATTTACAGCACTCTTCAAGTCTATGATATGATCTTCCAAATAAAACAATCACTGACTATAAATGCTTATTAATATTCTCTCTCTGAATGCCAGCAAGACTGTAAATAGGATTAGTGATAAAATCTAGCCTGACAGTATAGATTTTATCACTCCGATTTACAGTCTTGCTGGCATTAGGAGAGAGAATATTAATAAGCATTTATGTCAGTGATTATTTTATTTGGAAGATCAGATCATAGACTTGAAGAGTGATGTAAATCTATTCTAATGAGGCAGAGCTGCATAATCTATACTTGTATTACTGGGTTGGCCACATCCTTAAAGTGATTGTATAGGTTTTTTTTTTTTCTTAAATAACCAATGTAGCGCCCCCTTACTTTCAGTACGAGCACTACGCTAAAGTTAGTGGGTGAATGGGAGAGTTATTTGGCTTCCATTCATAATTTCCAAATTTCAGGCTGCTGTCTTCCAGAACTGTCCTGTGGGTCAGACTGTGTTCCAGGGATGCGATCCCATCCCTGGGCGGCAGGTGGCGCTAGAGGGGTTCTGGCAAAGCCACTTTTCCCTAGGAGCCAATTAGAGGAGTTGGACCTCGTAGGGCATGCTGGGGAGGGGTATATTTGTGACGGACACCATGATTCGGGGTGGCGTGGCCTCTCTTCTTTGCGGGGTCCAGGCTCGGGGTGCAGCATCCACCTTCGGGTGTGCTCATCCACGGACCCCGCCGGCATGGCTGCGCGGAGTTCCATCCTAATGTTGAGAGGGACCCCAGTGACTTACTGGGTCCCCAACTTTATTGAGAGGATCCTAAGCTGAGGGCTGAACGGTGGGGGATCGGCTCAGGGAGAACCCAAAAGCAGGTTGTCCAGGAGACTTGAACAAACCATCGGGGATCTGGTCACCAAGGCCTTGACAGGTACATGGCAGCTGTCAACCAGTGACCCTTTCATTGCATTTACTGGGAGGATTTGCTCAATCCGTCTTGTTCATGTGAGTACTGAAGTACTAGGCCTGTGGCAGAGGTCTGTTCCTTCCAGCAACCTAAAGTGACATTTCGGCTGCCAGGCTTGTGGCAGAAGTCTGTCTGGAGGCACTTCACCCACTCTGGCTAAAGTGGCGACATTTGTTACATTGCTACTGAAAACTGGCTTGCTTTCATCATCATCCAAGGCCTGATACTGCACTTGTTCTTCTGCTTAACCTCCCTGGCGGTCTTCCCGTGTGTGGCACGGGGTGAGATTTTTAAGCTACGATCAGTAACCCCGTGCCACACATTCCCTTCCCTGCGAGCGTCGCGACGTAGGGGGGGGGGGGGGAACGGCGCCAAATTCAAAAAAGTAAACAAACACTATACATACAGTACACTGTAATCTTATAGATTACAGTACTGTATGTAAAAAATACACACCCCCCATGTCCCTAGTGGTCTGCCCAGTGCCCTGCATGTACTTTTATATAATAAAAACTGTTCTTTCTCCCTGCAAACTGTAGATTGCCAATAGCAACCAAAAGTGTCCCTTTATGGCAAAAATTGTTTTAGAGCAGCTAAAAAACAGCGATAATAAATCAGAATCACTTGCAGAATTTAGCGATAGCGATTTATGGGGAAATTCGTCATAAAAAAATTAAAATAATGACAGCAAAAATTCTGCAACTGAGCAAATTTCAGTGATTTTGATTTGATTACATTATTGAATAATTTTTACTATAATTATATTATTATTTGTTATAATTTTTTATAATTATTTATTATATTATAATTTTTAATAAGAAAAAAAAAAATCATACCCGGGATGCCTAGTAGACTCTTGTTTGGATAGATTTCAGTGAGTTATTCCTAATAATTACAAGCCTACAGTATAAAACGCCAAATTCCCTTGCAAATAATGGTACCGCTTTTAGCACCTAAAATCTGAAAGAATCATACCGCCAGGGAGGTTAATAAACCTTTCCCATCCTACTACATGTTTATGTATGTGTTCTGCCTTGGAATAAAGCACTTAAAAAACCCATTGGACAACTGGACACTCGCTTACTACTACTCACTGCTACTACCCCTAGACATACTACAGGGTGACTTAATACGCCGGTCCCAAAAACAACCAGCGGCTACTGAATGGGGTAGCGCTACACAAACATGTTATACTTACCTCCACTGTGCAGTTGTTTTGCACAGAATGGCCCCGATCTTGCTGTTCTGGGGTCCCATGGCGGCTGTCTCGGCTTATCCCTGATTAAGCTAACTTTCTCTGGGAAGCTCTTTCCCGAGGGGGTTAGCTTGCGGGCGCACTCCTGTGTCATACAGTTGGCGTCCATATCCAATCTGACAGAGCTTGAGCTGTTCTGCAAAAAAGAATGGGCAAATATGTCCCTCTCTAGATGTGCAAAGCTGGTAGAGACAAAAAGACTTGCAGCTATAATTGCAGCAGAAGTTGGTTTTACAAAGTATTGACTCAGGGGGGCTGGATATAAATGCATGCCACACTTTCTACATATGTATATGTAAAAAAAAGTTTAAAAACCAATCATTTCCCTTCCACTTCACAATTATGTGCCACTTTGTGTTGATCTATCATATAAAATCCCAATAAAATAAATTTACATTTTTGGTTGTTACATGACAAAATATAGAAAATTTCAAGGTACTGTATGACTATCCTATAAGGCAGTGCAAGATTGGCAGCAGTTATACACTCCTGAACTGGTGGCGGTAGGGTCCTGAGCTATACCCTGAGTTATCAACATGCGGGCAATAAAAATTGAAGGAGAATATGATGGTGTTTGTCACATTCCTGACAAAGTAATAGACCCAACATAAAGTTAATAGGGAGCCCATATAATCATGCAGGAGTTAGACCAGTTGGGACCGGTAACCTTGGATGATAAAACATGACCATAGTAGATGATAGAAAGATCCGCTAGGTTCCCCACATCTAGGTTGTGCCCCTGCTGGTATCTGGACAGATGGGTGGGTGTTAAATAAGCTCTGTGCAAGATATATAAATCAGTGAGCTGGTCAGATAATTTTGGGGAAACTAATTTACAGGATTCCAGGACATCTTCCCGCAGGGAATGATTTTTAGATAAAAAAAGCAGTTTTTTAAAAATGATTCTGCCACTGAGTATTGTGAAGTGTTAGGAATTTATTAATGTGGACTTTAGAATGTACTAATAGGTCTTCTTTTGGCTGGCTTTACACTTTCAGTACTTGTTATGTTAATGCTTGGTAATACGCTGCGCACTGTGGTGCCATTCCTTCATACAGCAGAGGCAGAGAGATATGGGATGCATCAAAATTTTGCTGCAGACATTGTAATAACAACTGCCATTTACATATTATTACCTTCACCTTCCTATAACATCAGTTGTGCAGGGCATCTGAATACGATGGTGCAGCTTAGTATACACCAGAATTAGATCTACCCTACTAACTTAAATCTCAATAATCAGCACCCAATAACAGAGCTGGTCGGACACATCCTCTGTTGCTCTACAATACAAGTCAGTTTGAGTATACTTGAGCTGTATTGCTATTACTCTTCTCTGCCAGCACAGACCATCGCAGTGTAAGAACAGGAGGCAGCATTTTAATTGTGATAAAACGGAAAATTGTATACTTACCTGACAGTAATTTTCCTTTCCTGACACATAAGCATGACAGCATATACCTATGCCCCCTGCCCATTCCTGTAACTATGCTCAGTGTGAAGCCTTTAGAGACCTATATGCTGTCATACTTATAAACCAGGAAAGAAAAATTACCGTCAGGTAAGTATACAATTTTCAGATTTCCTGACAACAATGGAGCGTAATGCTGAAGTGTTTTATTTAATCATCATATCTGTCCAACACTGAACGACCAAATTGTACCGTGGTTAAGGATGTCAGACCTACTTTATAATGAGCCAAAAATGTGCTGAATGTAGACCAGGTCGCAGATCTACATATCAACTCTGGAGATACTCCTCTAAATTCTGCCCAGGAGGTTGCCATACTTCCTGTAGAGT
Organism: Rana kukunoris; assembly: GCA_029574335.1. Classification (NCBI taxonomy): domain Eukaryota; kingdom Metazoa; phylum Chordata; class Amphibia; order Anura; family Ranidae; genus Rana; species Rana kukunoris. The sequence goes on from CM056057.1 coordinate 175,501,297, forward strand.
GGGCCCTCTCATAAAGAAATTGCATATTAAATATTTCCTTATTAACCACTTAAGGACCCCCGCACGCACATATACGGCCACAGAATGGCTCGTACAGGCACAAGTGCGTAAATTTACGTCCCCGCCTTCATGCGGTTCGGGGGTCCCATCGGGACCCCCTCCGCGGCGTGCGGGGGTCCCCCTGGCTCCGGGAGCGATCCGGGACGAGCGGGCGGATGTCGGTGTTTACCCGCCCCCCCGCGATCGCTCCCAGCCAATGCGCGCGCTCCCCCTTCTGTCACTTCCTCCTCCTGTGTAAACACAGGAAGGGGGAAGTGATGTAATCTCCCATCGCAGCGGTATTTCCAACCGCTGCGATGGGAGAAACACCTCACAGTAAGTCCTGCACCAACACTACACTGACACACACTCACATAGGCATACTTAACCCCTTGCGATCTGCCCCCCCACCCCCCCTGTCACAGTGTCACTGAATGCAGTGATCTAATCACTGAATTTAGTGTCAGTGTGACAGGCAGTGTAAAATCAGTTAGTGTTAGGTTCAGGATAGCCCCCCCACCCCCCTAATAAAGTTTTAACCCCCTGATCACCGCCCTAGTTAACCCTTTCACTCCCTATTGCCAGCGCCACTAAGCGATCATTTTTCTGATCGCTGTATTAGTGTCGCTGTTCCCGCTAGGTAGCTATTTTTTTTTATTGCGATTTTTTTTTTTACTAAAGACATGTGGCTAAATACATTTTGGCCTAAATGTTTGACTAAAATTTAGTTTATTTGATTTTTTTTTAACAAAATGTAAAAAATAGTGTTTTTTTTTCAAAAATGTCGCTCTATTTTTGTATATAGCGCAAAAAATAAAAATCGCAGAGGTGATCAAATACCACCAAAAGAAAGCTCTATTTGTGGGAAAAAAAGGACACCAATTTTGTTTGGGAAGCCATGAATAAGCACTGATCCAGTGCGAAACGCGTCGGCTGTTCCTTGTTTCCACTGCTGTGACCCTATTTTTGTACATGCTGTCTATTGAATAAAAGACCACCCATCAGGTTTTGGAGTGCGGCTATCCATTTTTCTTTGTCTTCACCACCAAAAGAAAGCTCTATTTGTGGGAAGAAAAGGACGCAAATTTTGTTTGGCAACCACGTCGCACGACCGCGCAATTGTCTGTTAAAGCGACGCAGTGCCGAATCGCAAAAACACCTTGGGTCATTTACCAGCGTATTGGTCCGGGTCTTAAGTGGTTAATAATGTGGCTCACTACTGAATTTTAAGCCTCCAAATCTTGGTCAATGAGCCATATAAGAACGTACAGTATGTATGGATTTATCCTAATTGACTTAAGGCTTAAGGAATGCAGGATGACCAGTCCATTATCCCCTTTAAAAAGGTGATACAAACCACTTTGATTGGTCATTTACTCACATACTAGCCTGTATCTACCACAGCCTAAACTGATATAGGCTAGTCTCACATCGGAGCTTGTAGCTGTCCTAGGTCGCTAATATAACCTTCATGTATATACAGCTGAACCTGCTAAGAACCTAAATGTAGTGCACATGTGTATATGTGAGAGACAAAAGCAGTTATTCACTGTGATTTTATGATTGGATGTCTCATATAACAGTTATGTGTTGTGTTCACAGAAGCAAAGGAGAAAATATTCCTTTAAGAATCGTTTGTTTGTGTGACAGTGAGGGTGGGCTTAATGGCACAGTAGAGTTCATACCAGAAAGTATAGAGTTAAGCCTTTGTGACTCATCAGAAGCCTTGGCCAATCACAGCAAATCTCACATTGAGCAAGAGTCTTGACCTATCAGAGCCAGCTTTGCATCCATTCTGTCTGAAAAGTTCCCAGCACATGGGCTGCAAAATCTTTTTCAACACAGAGCACAGAACCGAGCAGACACACAAACCAGAGTTCAGTTTTATGGAAGCAAAGGGGCCAAATAGGTATGTCATACAGTTATATATATGTTCCTATTGTAAATAATGTGATTAGAACTGTATACTGAACTAGTTATGTGTTCACTTGTAGTTCTACCGAACTAATTCACAAACCTAATTCAAGAGCTAATCATCTAACTCATCTAATTCATCTAATTCACAAACTAAATCAACCTCACCAAACCCTGCAAACCAAGCTGCAAACCACAAAATTATACCTTTCAGAGAAATTAGAGAATGCTTTAATAACTTACAGAGAGAGTATAGATACTGAATGAAAGGAATATATCCACCATCTTATGTTAAATGACAAGATTGAATATTTGAACCACCATTTTCTGTTATACTTTATTCAACACGTGTTTTTGTACATGGACTGTCTGCTGCAAAGCAGCAGTGTTATATATGAAGACAATAAGTTAATAAAGAAGTTATTTTAAGCATTTGGTGTGCTCTTTAAACCTACTGCTTCCATAGAACGATGCTAGAGGAATTTCAGAGTAATAGACAGTCTTGTTGGACTGAAAAGTCAGAGATATCACAATTCTTCTTTTTTTTTCTATATAAACCTTTTATTAATTTTTCCACAATACAGTATTACAACAACAACAACAACAAAAAAAGCATTACTCATACAAACATACAACACATATATATGGTCTCAGTAAGTACACCCTTTTTTAAACAAATAAAAAATAAAAAAAAACGATTGCTAATATCCCATTTCAAGCCCAGGCCTATACTTCCTACATGTTTTCCGGAGGGGGGGTACAGGAAAAGGGCAGCGAGATCTGGAGAGGAGGAGGAGAGAGGGAGAGAAAAAAAAAACAGTTTTAGGGGAAATAGTTTTCCATTATTGTGTATATACTTAATGTGCTCAGGGAAAAAGAGAAAAAAAAACACAAATATAATAAGAAAGGGGTCAAGTCCCCCTATAATGTGAGAAAAGGAAAATAAAAACAATTTTAAGGAAAATAATTTTCCATTGTTGTGTTTATACCTAAGGTGCAGACAAAAATAAATAAATTCTATTTTAGAGGAAGTAATTTTCCATTGTTGTGTATATACTTTTTAAGTGCTCAGGGAAAGGAAAAAAAAAAATATATATAAAAAAAAATAATCTATTTTAGGGGAAGTAATTTTCCATTATTGTGTATATACTTTTAAAGTGCTCAGGGGAAAAAACAAAAAACACAAATATAATATGAGGGGTCAAGTCCCCCTTTTGTGAGAAAGAGAAAATAAAAACAATTTTAAGGGAAACAATCTTCCATTGTTGTGTTTCTACCTATGGTGCAAAAAAAAAAAAAGGGAGAGGGGAAAGAGCGGATCAAGCCGAACAATCTACAGATCCTCCTCCATCCCCCCTCTCATCGCTCCTCTCCCTTAATCTCCTGCATCCCTAAATTCCCTCCATCCCCTCCAGATCTCATCATATCTTGGCTTTGAGACCATATGGAGGGACCACAGTTCCTCCTTCATTCTAGTTCTCTCTATCTCCTGTATCCATTCTCCAGTCGAAGGCGCTTCCTTTCTCTTCCAATTACTTGGTATCAGGGCCTTGGCTCCATTTAATAAAAATGGAACCAGGGAGCCTCTATACTTTTTTCTAGATTCCCTTGTAGTGTGGAACAGGCAATCCCATGAATCAAGTTTTATCTCCTGCCCGCTGATTTTTTTTATCAATCTCAGTATCTCCCTCCAGTATATTTTTATCTGGGGGCAGTGCCACCATATGTGGGCATGGGTTCCCTCCATTCCACACTCTCTCCAACATAAGGGTGATACCTCACTGTTCATTCTGTGTAGTTTCGTTGGAACATAGTACCATTTAACAAGTAGTTTATAGTTAGTTTTTTACTTTTGAATCCATCGATGTTGAGTGAACATAGTCTAGTACCTGTCTCTTCTTATCGTTAGATATGGTTTGATTCAGTTCCATTTCCCAACTCTCTACTATTTTCTGTCCTACTGATTCTCTCGTAGTTGTCAATATTTTATATATATTTGATATTCCCTGTCTTCCTGTTCCTCCTCGAGTTATGTACTTTTCCCATTCATTTAGTTCATCTATAGCTCGCAGGGGTTTCGGCAAGGTGTTTACAAAATGTTGCACTTGTCTGTGTCTCCACATATCTCCAGGGAACACTCCATATTTTTCTCGAAGCTCTGACATCGTACATAAGGCATTACCCCTCATTAAATCCTTCAATTTTAGTGTATCTGCTACTGTCCACCTCAGATACACACCTCCTCCCTTGCCTGGTGGGAAGAAGTCAGTGCCCGCGAGCGGCAGCAGCGGGCTGTTGTAGGGCCATTTTTTTGTCTTGCATACTCTATCCCAGATTCTAAAAGTTTCCTTTGTTATTGATGGAATTTCATGTGGCAGACCTCTATATTGCTTCGGTACCCATATTTTATTTCCCAGGTCCTTTTTACTTAGACTTTTTTCTACTTCCACCTATTTTTTTTTCCTCCCTTCCTCTTCCTCGAACCAGTCTGTAATCCTTCTTAATACCGCCACCTCGTAATACCTTTTGAAATCTGGTAGCTGAACTCCACCATCCCCCTTATGTCTAGTCAGAGTCTCTGCTGATGAACAAGGTTTTTTCCCCTTCCATATAAAACTCCTTATTATCCTTTCTAGGATTTTGAAATAGATTTCTGGGATTTTTATCGGGAGTGTTTGAAAGATATATAAAACTTTAGGTAGTATCATCATCTTTATGGTATTTATCCTTCCCCACCATGATACTCTATCTATATTATATCCTTTTAGTTCTGATTTTATTTTATTTAGTAATAATATATAATTATCCTCATAGATATATCTTTCTGTATTTGATAAGGCTATGCCCAGATATTTCATCCTCCTCTGTTTCCACCTAAATGGATAGAGGGCCTCAAGATGCCTGCGTTCTTGCGAACTCAACGATACGCTTAGTATCTCCGTTTTTTCTCTATTGATTTTTAAGTTTGAAATCTCACCATATTTCTCATATTCTGCCATTATCTTGGTAATGACACCCAATGATCACAATTCTTCTAATGCCACAGCGCATGAGGCACTTCATAGTGCTGCGCCTGCCACAGTGGAACTATTTTTCCCTTTGAGGGAAAAGCGATAGCGCTCCTCAAAATGCACAGTAAAGAGCGCATTTGAGCAGTGGAGCGCCAGCATATACCGCCAAGCAGCAACCGATCCCTGAGGGAGCAAGTAAAGACACTTCAGCGGAGCTACCATAGAGGCCATAGAAGCGTGTTTACTCAAACTGCAGCCGACTCTTAAAGTGGCAGAACGGCAAAAGCAAGATAGTCACAGAAAAAGCACCAACCCTCCTGCGACCCCTAGAGAGAGGAAAAGACGCATGGTGGGAGACCAAAGTCCAGACCTAGAGTGCCTGCACCGCCACCCACGAAGAGGCCACGTACTGTAGCCAGCTAGTTTCCCGCCATGAAATAAACCGTGTTTTAACTGGTTTATATTTAAAAATAGCACGGCTTCTGCTGTTAAAAGGCTATACTTAGTGTTCTGGACAAATGATGGATCGTGAGACAGATTTGTGAATTATCGTGAATAAAAACGTATGTTTTAATATACACACTATAAAAGAATTACAGGTACAATTATAGAACATTCATTGCTTCAAAATAAAAGTAAGTTCTTAAAGCATGAGCGTAAAATGCTTGTTAAGATGGCCGTTCTGCCCTTGAGAGAAAAGTAATGCATGTTGCTTGAAGATGAGGAGAAGAAGAGAAGAGAGCGCGCCCAGCTTTGACCCAAGCCTTATATATAAATCATAATCCTTTCTTTAACTTTCGTGCTGAAAAATTACCACTCCCACAGGGAGTGATCTATAATGGAACCTGAATACAACATCTGGTTTCAAAATATAACAACTTTTACATAGGAAATTAATCTTGAACAGTAGACTAATCAATCACTGACATTCTCCCGAGGAAATGATGATGGGTGATGGGCTTGAAGCTAAACTAAACACAGGAAATGGGGGGAATGAGCTAGACTCAACATTCTGTAGGTAAAATTACAACAGGACATGAGGGGGAAGGGATAATGCTTGCTTTAAACATTTCAAAGCACAATACTCTTCTTACATAAAAAACTTCAAATGAACATATATTTCATATACAAGATTCATCAAACCTGTCAGTTTCTGGAGTTTCAAGGCTCGAGTTCAAGTGATCACATCAGGAGACCATTAGCTCAAAAAGTCATACATTCATTCATAATCAGGTGTATATATTCTTAAAAATTCATCCGGATAGAATTTTTGGATTTTAGAATATAACACGCCACTAGGCCCAAAGCCTGCAGCAGCACATCACAATTCATCACAGAGCATCGCAAGTCAGCGCAAGCTTTTCTTTAAGAAAAGACAAGTCTCCTCTAAGACTGACATTTGTTCCAGTAACCCACAGATCACAGTATCCTGCTCTTCAGAATAAGGTCAGAGCTTTCCTTTTATTACTTATCATTGCACATAGGCTTTGGCATAAAGAGACATTTTCGTGTTCAGGAATAAAAGACTGTAAAGTAAAACAAAGGACGGTTTGTAGTATACGGACTCAAAGTCATTTATTGCCTGCATCTATTGCTATTGCTTTTAAAGTAAAATGTCTAAGCCTAGTATTACCATGCCACTGTTAGAGGATACAAAGATAGATAGGATAGAGGGTGAAAAGCAAGTAAACCTGTCTGAGGTAGAAGAGTCTGATGCAGCATTAGCCTTGCCCCAAACAAATGAGCTAAGACGCACAGAACGTATCAGAAAACCTAACCTCCAAAATGCTGGAAAATTTGGAGCAAGAAGCAGCAATAAAAAGGAAAAAGGTTCACCAGAATGTATGATAAGTGGAAATCATACATTAAATATGTTTGTAGAAGGCTAAAGCAAGATAGTATAAAAGAAAACTTGAGTGATCTGGTAGAGACGATAGAAGAATCTGAATCAGAGCTTATGTCAACCTGTGGTCATCCACGACACCTTCACAGGATATTGTGAGGAACACGGACACATGTACTGCAGTCACTAAAGATTTAGTTTTTTTTTATGTCACAATGTAGAGTATAAGATTTCCTATCATCTGTGCCCAGTCACCCACACAGCGTTAATCCAGCTCTGGTTAATCCTCTTTTAATGTTCAGTGAAAATTAACAGAATTACAGATAAAAACCTGCCTAATTAAAAAGTCAGTTTCTGTCTTCTTGCTTTGAGTGACAGGTTATTTGCATATCTAGCTTGGACATGTTTATCATATGTTATGTTATGTTTATCATAACATGAGGTGATTCACAGTATAAAAAGTAAGAAATCCACCCCTCCCCCACATAACACATCCTGGTAATATACAATGAACTTTGGATCACCTCATGTTATGATAAACATAACATAACATATAATAAACATGTCCAAGCTAGATATGTAAATAACCTGTCACTCAAAGCAAGAACAGAAGAAACAGACTTTATAATTTGGAATGTTTTTATGTGGAATTCTGTTAATTTTCACTGAACATTAAAAGAGGATTGCTCAGTGCTGGATTAACTCTGTGTGACAAGACTGGGCACAGATGATAGGAAATCGTATACTCTACATTGTACATCCACTTTAAGGCGAGAAAGAGGAATGAACGAGCTCTTCACGAGAGACTATGCTAGGTCCTTAGGGGGAACCACAGTCTCAAGTGAGACTTCCTTTACTAGCAGAAGTGCCCTCAAGTACTCTAGCCAAAAGAAAGGAACTTGTTGAACAACTTGCTGTCAAGAAAGCAGAAATCGAGATGGAATCTGCCATTGAGGCGCAAAGGATGCACAGCGCCATCAAATGGAAGCTGAAATGGAGGCACAGCGCCACCAAATGGAAGCTGAAATGGAGGCACAGCACCATCAAATGGAAAGTCTGGAAAGGCTGAAAGAAGTTAAGATTATAGAAGCCAGACTAAGAGTACACGAAGAGGACATGAATGGTAGTAATGGGTCCATATCTATACTAAGTGAAGAAGCATACTCCTTACCTCCATACATCCAGGAGAATGAAAGGAAACATTCAGTATGTAGTGAAGAAAAAAGTCATTGCCCTTCCATCACTGCTCAGAAAGACGAAAAGAGAGACTCACTTAATTTAGAACCAAGTGAGAAAATAAAACAGGATAATTCTACTCCTAGATGTCACTGCAATGATCAGGGGAATGTTACGACTATTGTCCCAGCAAGACAGCAGAGAACAGTCCCAGCAAGACTTCCCATTCCAGAACCTACTGTATTTTGAGAAGACATACTGAAGTTCATAGAGTGGAAGGCAAGTTTTGAAATGATCATTGAGCATCATTGTTCCAGACCAGTTGACAAGTTATTCTACCTTCAGAGATATGTTGGTGGAGAAGCAAAGAAAGCTCTTAAGGGCAACTTCTATAGAACAGACGAAGAAGCCTACAAGCAAGCTTGAGAAAAGTTAAATGCAAGATATGGTCATCCTTTCTTAGTACAAAGAGCCTTTAGGGAAAAATTGAATAACTGGCCTAAAATAGGTCCCAAGGAACACTTCAAACTCTGAGAGTATGGTGATTTCCTGCAAGCATGCAGCAATGCCATCCCACATGAATGAGGACTAGAAGTACTGAACGACTATCTAGAAAATCACAGGATGCTAGCTAAGCTACCTGAAGAAGTGGCTGAACAGTTAGATCTAAATAAGGACTTCCCAAGTTTTGAAAAGTTCTCAGAGTTTGTTAATAGGGAAGCACGAATAGCATGTAATCCAGTAACGGCATCTTACGCCTTAAAATCCTTAGAAGAAAGGCTTTGCAATCAACAAAGCAGCTTAAGGTCTAGATGCCTGCGAAAGCAAGTTTAAAGTCACTACTGGGTTGAGTAAAGAGACAGAACAAACTACCTTTAAGTGTATGTTCTGTGGAGAGAACCACTCCATACACAAGTGCCAACAATTGAAAGAGAATTCCTCAAATGAAAAGAAAAAATGTATACTTGATAATCAACTGTGTTTTGGATGCTTAAAGGAACACTAAAGGTTCGTTTTTTATTAGATCAATTGATTGCTGTAAGCTAGAGCATTTAAATATCACTTACCTCATTTTTCCTTTTGACTTCCAAAATACAGTAATCCAGGTTTGAAAATGCCATTTTCTGTCTCTCCTCTTCTTGCTTTCCACCAGCACCTGCATGGTGGAAAGCAGAATGTTCTCACCCCCTCCCTATGACTACAGCTCTGCGTGAAGATGCTCTCTTATCCCTCACAGGCATGGGGGCTAAGTGTAGTTCCCATTAGGCCGTGAAGTAGCAAGAATTAATGCGCACCGCAAACCAGGAAGTCAGTGAGAATAACGATTCAGGAGTGACTGAGGTGAATAAAACAGCTCAATTTCAACAGGTATCAAACTAGTTATAATGCAAAACATTACTTTTTACTTCATTGGCTACTGTCAGACTTTAATTTAAGAGGAAAATATTTTTGTCTTTAAAACCCCTTTAAGAAAAGGCCATGTTACTAAGGAGTGTAAGAAAAGGGCTACATGCAGCGTCTGCAAAGGACGCCATACTACGCCACTACACGAAGAATGTCCAAAGAAGGATGAATCCTCAATACCAAAAGATGCTGACAAAGAAAAGAAAGTATCAGTATTCTCAGAGTAAGGGAAGGAGAAAGCAACGGCACATCAATGGTTGTGCCAGTGTGCATTTCAAATCCTAAAAGGAGGAACAAGAAGGTATACGCCTATGTACTTCTGGATGCCCAAAGCGACGTCACCTTTATTGATCAAGAAATCTGCAAGAAATTACAAGTGGCTACAGAACCAGTGAAGCTCAAGCTCACCACAATGACGGGGAGAGACATTAGTAAACAATCAAAAGGTTAAAGGGCTGGAAGTTAGAGGACTTCATTCAAACCTCACATTAAATCTACCTCCATCTTAAACAATATACCTCTAGATCGAGATCGCATACCTACCTGTGAAACAGCCAATAAACGGGAGCACCTATCTATCATATCTCATGAAATGTCCCCACTGAAGTAATTTGGTGTCGGACTGTTGATAGGCTACGATTGTCCCGAAGCTTTGATACCACAAGAGGTAATCACAGGAGGAAAGGGTGAACCCTATGCTGTTCAAACTGATCTAGGATGGGGTGTTGTTGGAGGAAAACAGCAGATTGCAAACTCAACATAGGTGACAGGATTATGTTATCGAATATCTGTCCAAGAGCTACCAACTGTAAGTTCAGCAAAGGTAATCAAGATCCTTAAATCTGACTTTGCAGACATAAGTTCTGAAGCAAAGAGTGTATCCCAAGAAGAGATAAAGTATGTACACACTCTAGAAGAAAGTATTCAGCAGAATCAACAAGCTTATCTTGAAATGCCCCCACCCTTCAGAGAACGACCTCATCTGCCAAATAACAGAAATCTTGCCCTAGCAAGATTGAAATGCTTGAAGAAAAAGATGGGAAGAGATCCCAAATTCAAGCAGGATTATTTGAAATTCATGGAAGGCATCCTGAGGTTCCCCTGTTGGGAGGGCGGAGATACTGTCAGGGACTCACCTCTTTGCCATCTTCAACTCCGCAGACGCCCTCCATGCAGTCCTCCTCCATGCAGGCTTCCTCTAGGCAATTGGCGCACCGTCGCGGGTACCGCGTGCGTGCACGCGCGTCCACGGCACGTGCACGGGGGCGCGCACGGGAGCACGCGCGTGCACGTTAGTCGGCTGTGGCGCCAAAACACACTTTAAAAGAGCATTGCTGTTTGCAGCATATTGCTGCCTGATCTGCAGTTCTGACTGGATTTGTTTAATATTCCTGCCTGAAACCTGATTGAACTCTGAACCCGGCTTGTCTGACCACCCAAACCTCTCCAACCCCGACCCGGCTCTGTCTGACTACCCGCCTGCTTGATCCCTCCGTTGCCAGATCCACCTGCTTGTTTATACGACTACTCTCCAGCCATCTGCCTGCCTGCTCACCTGTTATGACCCGGCTTGTCTGACTCTGCTGTTCCAGTAACCCATACTACTTACCAGCTTGTGCCGCTGTAGTCGCAGTATCCGTGCGGGTCGCTGACCCACCCTATGCTTCAGCATCTCTGCATCTTCTCTCCAGAGGTACTCATCCACCTGCATCTACCCATCACCAACCGGCACTCCTACCCCTCTGTGCTCTGAGTCCGCTGTCCCCACTTCAGTGGCTCGCGAACCAGAGCCGTACGAGAGGCTACTCCGCATCAGACTCTGGTAACCAGGTACGTAACAGTATTAGGCAGCCATGACAGAGTCTGCAGGAGTGGCCCCAGCAATGGAGGAGATATGCAAACATTTGGCATCCCTCACCCAAGCCGTTAAAAACCTACAAGATGGCTACCTGAGATTGGAAGGACAGGTCCAGAACCGTGCCGCCCCTGGAGACGCCTCAACATCCGCTACAAGGTCTTCATCAACCACTGCTGCTCCATCCGTGGTAATGCTACCACCCGAACCCAGAGTTCCTATGCCCGAACGATTCACGGGGGATCGTTCTAAATTCCGGGACTTCCGTAATGCCTGCCAAATTATATTTTGCTCTGCAACCCCGCACATTCTCACTAGAGGCCTCGAAGGTGGGGTTTGTTGTCTCATTACTTCAAGGGGAACCCCAAAAATGGGCACATCGGTTACTAGAGGAGAATGGCCCTCCGACACAGACTTTGCTAAACTTCTTCCAGGCCATGGCCCAACTTTATGACGATCCCCAGAGGACTGCCACAGCCGAAGCTGCTCTACTTGCACTCCAACAGGGCCGTCGAGCGGTTGAGGATTATGTAACCGATTTTCGTCGATAGAGTGCAGACACCCAATGGAACAGTGCGGCTCTGCGCCACCAATTCCGCTTAGGCTTATCAGAACCCCTGAAGGATGAACTAACCCGCATTGAGGTGCCTGAAACCCTAGAGGACCTGTTTACTAAGGCCGTGCAAATTGATCGGCGACTAAGGGAACGCCGGGCAGAGCGCTCTTCCCAACAAGGTCGCCCAGTATGGGTCACTGCTCGGGCCCCTCTGCCCGCTTCTCGTTACCAACCACCTACTCCACCGAATTTTGCTGATCCGTCTATGGACACTTCCGAACCAATGCAACTAGCAGTGATGCGACCATCCCTGACTCCGGAAGAACGCACACGCCGTTGTCAGTTGAACCTGTGTCTCTACTGTGGCGAGGCCGGCCATTTCGTGAATAATTGTCCTGTCAAGACACGTAAGTCCAGATCTTTCGCTCCTGTTAATATCTCAGCCATCTCTGCCAACACCACCCACCTTGTTCTCTCCCTTTCCTTACAGCTTCCGGAAAAGACGGTGTTGGTCAACACAATCGTTGATTCGGGCGCATGCAGCCGTTTTATTGATTCCACTTTTGTTAATCTTCATAACATACCTTTACGTAAAAAAGACTTTAAACTTTCTGTTTTCTTGGCTGACGGCTCACACATTAAGTCTGGTCAGGTAACTCAAGAGACGCTCCCACTACCTGCTATTTCTTCTCTCCAACACAAGGAACTATCAATTCTGGACGTTATTTCATCCCCCTTGTTTCCAGTAATCTTAGGCATACCTTGGCTCCGGGCACACAACCCCCAAGTTGATTGGATATCTGGAAGAATCACCTTCCCTTCCTACTACTGTCAGGAACACTGCCTGCCCAGACCGTCTAACCCATCTCCTAATCTGATGTGTTTGAATGCTGATCCCAATCTGCTTCAGTCCGTCCCAAAACCGTACCATGGATTCCTTGACGTGTTTAGCAAGAAAGGAGCTGATTCTCTTCCACCTCATTGGCCATATGACTGTCTGATTGAGCTCCTTCCTGGGGCTAAAATACCCTTTGCGCGGATTTTCCCACTCTCTGAGAAGGAACAGGACGCTTTAAAAATTTATCTTGATGAGAATTTGGCCAAAGGATTGATCCGTCCGTCCACCTCGCCAGCAGGCGCCGGAATCTTCTTTGTCACAAAGAAAGACCAGACTCTCCGTCCCTGCGTTGACTATCGGGAATTAAACAACATCACGGTAAAGAATCGCTATCCTCTGCCCCCAATACCCGAACTCTTAAAAAAAATTACGATCGGCTATTATTTTCACTAAACTAGACCTGAGGGGAGCGTATAACTTGATACGCATCAGAGATGGTGATGAATGGAAAACAGCGTTCCGCACCAGGTATGGACACTATGAGTGTTTGGTAATGCCCTTTGGCTTATGTAATACACCTGCTACATTTCAACATTTTGTCAACAATATATTTAGAGACTTCTTAGACATCTTCGTCATTGTTTATTTGGATGATATTCTGGTCTTTTCCTGTTCCCTAGAAGAGCACCGAGTGCATGTCTGCAAGGTCCTGAACCGTCTCCGCCTGCACCGCCTATACGCAAAAGCAGAAAAATGCGAGTTCGAGCAATCAACTATTCAATTCTTAGGCCTAGTGATTTCCCCAGCTGGAATTGAAATGGATCCAAAAAAAGTTTCCGCTATCCTGGACTGGCCAACGCCCCTGGATAAAAAAGGAGTACAATGCTTTATTGGGTTGGCAAATTTTTATAGAAAATTCATTAAGAACTTTTCCATGATAGTGGCTCCTATTACTCAACTCACCAAACAAAATCTTCATTTCCGATGGAACCAAGAAGCTCAAGAAGCATTTTGATACCCTGAATGGGCTCTTCACATCCGCTCCGATCCTCTGTCATCCCAATCCAGCGCTACATTTTCTCCTCTAAGTAGATGCCTCTGAAGTAGCGGTAGGGGCCGTCATATCACAGCATTCAGAAGACAAAGATTTAATGCATCCAGTAGGATTCTTCTCCCGTAAGCTCTCCCCCGCAGAGAGGAATTACGATGTGGGGGATCGAGAACTATTAGCCACCAAGACTGCTTTAGAGGAGTGGAGATACTTACTCGAAGGCGCTGCTCATCCTGTACTGATCTACACAGAGCACAAGAACTTGGAGTATCTAAGGACTGCTAAACGGTTAAAACCACAACAAGCCCGTTGGGCTCTTTTCTTTTCTCGTTTTTGTTTTCATATTACCTATCGGCCTGGATCCAAGAATGTCAAACCAAACGTATTATCCCAGATGCATGACAATCCGAAAGGCACATCCATTCCAGACACCATTCTTCCAGATGGCAACTTCCTATTTTTGCATACTGACCTGCTGTCCACGATCAGGGAAGCTTCTTCTGAATCCTCCAAACCCCCCAACATCTCGTTAACCTTCAGAGACGGTTTATTCTGGAGAGGAAGTCAAGTCTTTGTACCAGAGAATATCCGAGTGGAAGTTCTAAAACTTCTCCATGACCACCCGTTGGCGGGGCACTTTGGAGTCCACAAGACTCTTGAATTAGTGCGACGCACTTTCTGGTGGCCTAATCTAGAAGACTTTTGTAAAACTCATATCAACTCTTGTCCCATCTGCAATCGGAACAAAACATCCAGAAAACAAGCCTGGGGCCTATTAAAACCTCTACCTGTACCCAATAGACCATGGGAAATTATTGCAATGGACTTCATTGTGGAACTTCCCTGCTCCGAAGGGTGTACAGCAATCTTTGTGATCGTAGATCGTTTTACCAAGATGGCTCACTTCCTTCCTTTAAAGAAGACACCTTCTGCTGCTGAAACTGCTCGTGTTTTCATTAAAGAGATCATCAGGCTACATGGAGTACCCTCCAATATTGTCTCCGACAGAGGGGTCCAGTTCACTTCTTGGTTCTGGAAAGTCCTTTGTGAGAAGTTACAGATTAAACTTTCCCTGTCCTCAGCCTACCACCCCCAAACCAATGGGCAAACCGAAAGAACAAACCAAACCTTAGAACAATACATCAGATGCTTTACAACTTTTTCTCAAGATGATTGGGTCTCACTGCTACCTCTAGCAAAATTTGCATATAACAATGCCAAACATTCAGCCACGGGGCAATCCCCTTTCTTATTTAATTATGGTTTTGATTTAACATTTTTGCCAGATTTCTTTTCAGAATCAACAGTTCCAGCAGTTCAAAATATCTTGGAGTTTCTTCAACATAACAACCAGATACTACGCAAAGCAATAACCAAGGCTCAAGCTGACGGCAAAAGATTCTTCGACAAAGGGAGAAGGGGGGAGTTGGATCTCAAACCAGATGATAAGGTATTGTTGTCCACAAATAACTTAAGACTTCCTTGCCCATCTAAAAAGTTGGCACCTAAGTTTTTGGGACCCTTCCCGGTTAAAAGAAAGATTAATTTAGCTTCATATGAACTGTCTCTACCTAGTTCCCTGAAGATACATCCTGTATTTCATGTCTCTTTACTCAAACCTGCAGTTCCTGATCCCTTCCCTAACAGAGGATCCAAGCCTCCTGAACCTGTCCAGATCGATGGTTGTGAAGAGTACGTAGTGGAAGCCATATTGGACTGCAGGAAGCGACAAGGACAAAACCAGTTTCTGGTCAAATGGAAGGGGTATGGTCCAGAGGACAATTCTTGGGAGCCTGAATGTAACGTTCATGCCAAAAGATTGCTACGTGCTTTTTTCCTCGCTCATCCTGATAAAGAAGCCCGACTAGGCATCCGGAGGCTGCCCCTTGGGGAGGGGGCAATGTCAGGGACTCACCTCTTTGCCATCTTCAACTCTGCAGATGCCCTCCATGCAGTCCTCCTCCATGCAGGCTTCCTCTAGGCAATTGGCGCGCCGTCGCGGGTCCCGCGCATGTGCATGCGCTTCCACGGCACGTGCGCGTGCATGGGAGCGTGCACGTTAGTCGGCTGTGGTGCCAAAACACACTTTTAAAGAGCATTGCTGTTTGCAGCATATTGCTGCCTGATCTGCAGTTCTGACTGGATTCTACCTGAGACCTGTTTGTTTGATATTCCTGCCTGAAACCTGATTGAACTCTGAACCCGGCATGTCTGACCACCCGAACCTCTCCAACCCCAACCCGGCTCTGTCTGACTACCCGCCTGCTTGATCCCTCCATTGCCAGATCCACCTGCTTGTTTATACGACTACTCTCCAGCCATCTGCCTGCCTGCTCACCTGTTATGACCCGGCTTGTCTGACTCTGCTGTTCCAGTAACCCATACTACTTACCAGCTTCTGCCGCTGTAGTCGCAGTATCAGTGCGGGTCGCTGACCCACCCTATGCTTCAGCATCTCTGCATCTTCTCTCCAGAGGTACTCATCCACCTGCGTCTACCCATCACCAGCCGGCACTCCTACCCCTCTCTGCTCCGAGTCCGCTGTCCCCACTTCAGTGGCTCGCGAACCAGAGGCGTACGAGAGGCCACTCCGCATCAGACTCTGGTAACCAGGTACGTAACAGATACAGATACAGAGCCAGCAGAATACAGAATGAAAGTACATTTGTTTGGAGCAGCATCGTCTCCAGGTTGCACCAATTATGGTATGAAGTACTTGGCTAATAAAAATGAAAAGGATTGTCATTTAAAATGATCGTGTGTGGGCAAAACGTCATTTTATGTCTTCTGAAAAAAATGTCGTTTTTTGTGTCATAAAAAGTGATCGTGTGTGGACAAAACGACGTTTAAAACAACGTTTTTAAACCCACGCATGCTCAGAAGCAAGTTATGAGATGGAGCTTCAATGAAACAGAGTGCCGTCGAACGTGGTGTACGTCACCGCGCTTTGCTAGAGCTTTTTGGAAAAACGATGGTGTGTATGCAACGTCGTTTTTTAAAATGAAGTTTGAAAAATGTCGTTTTGTTTCGGGAGATAAAATGACATTTTTTTTCATCACAAAAAGCGATCGTGTGTACGCGGCATTAGAGAAGAATTAGAGTTAAAAATAGATGACAATTTTTGGACAGACTCACAAGTTGTCCTAGGATACATAAACAACGAACTTGAAGATTCCAAATGACAAATCCGGAACATTGGCATCACATTGATACAAAGCATAACCTGGCAGATCATGATTCAAGAGGTCTGAATGTAACAGAATTTAAAAATTCAAATTGGTTCACCGGTCCAGAGTTCCTTTGGGAAAAGGAGATCATACCCAGTGAAGGTTACACAGAATTGTCTATGGGTGATCCAGAAGTAAAGGTTGTACAAACATTGAGCACTGCTGCCAAGTGTCAAGATGACATACTTGAAAGACTAGCCAGATGTTCAAAAGGGAAAACTTCTCACTACTCCACTCAGGTTGCAACGTCCTATACAGAAGTTAGTTGTTCTATTTGAGAGTGATAAGACACTTGGAAGTTGAGAACCTGATAGAAAATTCCCCAAATTCAGGTTCACATCCTACTATAGAGAACAAGAATCATGGGTAATTTTGGTGGGAGTGTAGCTGGCCAGCTAGAACCTGTATATACAGCTAAACCTGCTAAGAACCTAAATGAGTTATTCACTGTGATTTTATGCTTGGATTTCATATAACAGTTGTATATTGTGTTCACAGAAGCAAAGGAGAAGATATGCCTATGAGGGTGGGCTTAATGGCACAGTAGAGTTCATACCAGAAAGTATAGAGTTAAGCCTTTGTGACTCATCAGAAGCCTTGGTTGATCACAGAAAATCTCACATTGAGCAAGAGTCTTGACCTATCACAAATGAAAAAGAAAAGAAAAGGAGGGCGCACCGACCTTGTGCATTACCACTTAAAAGTTTTAATAAACACAAATTAAAAGCAATGGTCCTACTTACAAACATTCAGAAGTAAGCGCTTTTAAAAACAGCTAAAACTGGACCTCACGGCACCTGCCAGTCGGACCCTTGACATCAATGTGGCTGGCTGACGCGTTTCTGGGGCGTACCCCCTTCCTCAAAGCCTAGGTGGTCTGTGATAACTCTCTCTTCCTGCTGATCCTCCTTTATGGGTGCATGTGTCCATGCAGGCGCAGCCATTGTTCACTACCTAACTAGTCCCGCCTTTTCTTGCGGGGCTCCGCCCACCCCACTAATTACCCAGAGGGGCTCCATCTGTGTGGGGGGGCAAGTAATACCAGGGTGATCCAAGTGCCCATATAATACAACAATACACTGCTACAGAACTGACAGTGTAGCAGTGCAATGCTACACTGTCAGTTCTGTAGCAGTGTATTGTTGTTTTTAATTTGTGTTTATTAAAACTTTTAAGTGGTAATGCACAAGGTCAGTGCGCCCTCCTTTCTTTTCTTTTTCATTTTAGCCATATGAACACCCTTTGTTCTGTGGAGGGCTGCAAGACTTGAGACTTTGCCTTTTGACCATACTGATACACCCAGTCTGGCGATACACCAGAGCACAGGAGGATTTTTGTGGTATATTGACCTATCACAGCCAGCTTTGCATCCATTCTGTCTGGAAAGTTCCCAGCACATGGGCTGCAAAATCTTTTCCACCACAGAGCACAGAACAGAGCAGACACACAAACCAGAGTTCAGTTTTATGGAAGCAAAGGGGCCAAATAGGTATGTCATATATATATTATATGTTCCTATTGTAAATAATGTGATTAGAACTGTATACTGAACTAGTTATATGTTCAGTAACCTAATTCAAGAGCTAACTCATCTAATTCACAAACTAGTTCAACCTCACCAAACCCTGCAAACCACAGAGTTATACCTTTCAGAGAAATCAGAGAATGATTTAAATAACTTACAGAGAGAGAGTATAAATACTGAAGGAAGAAATATATCCACCATCTTATGTTAAATGACAAGATTGAATATTTGAGAAAACCATTTTCTGTTATACTTTATTCAATTTATTCAGCAGTGTTATATATGAAGAAAATAAGTTAATAAAGAAGTTATTTTAAGCATTTGGTGTGCTCTTTAAACCTACTGGGCCAGATTCTGGTAGATCTGCGCATCTACGAGCGGGGCGTAGCGTATCCTATTTACGCTACGCCGCCACAACTCAGGACGCTTTTCAAAGCACTTGCATCCAGAGTTGTGGCGGTGTAGCGTAAATGGCCCGGCGTAAGCCCAGGTAATTCAAATGTGGATTAGGTAGGCGCGTTTTATGTAAAACATTCGTGACCCCACGTTTTTGACATTTTTTTCTTAACTGCGCATGTGACATTCGTGGACGTATCCCAGTGCTCCAAATTACGCCGCAAATACATTGGTTTCGACGTGAACATAACTTACGCAAAGCCCTATTCGCGAGTTACGCAAACGGCGTAAATGACGGAAAAAAAACGACGCTGTCCCAATGTCCATACTTAACATTGCGTACGCCGCACCTACGTAAAGTTACTCCTCATATAGCAGGGGTAAATTTACGCTTACGCAAAAGATGTAAAAAACGACGAGTGGGCGCAATTACGTTCCGGAATTGGTGTATCTAGCTCATTTGCATATTCAACGCGGCAAATCGACGGAAGCGCCCCTAGTGGCGTAGCCAAGTTACGTTGGCGGAAGAAGCCTATTTTTTACACGTATCTGCATTTGAGAATCGCGTGAAGCAACGCCGGCGCAGATTTGAAATTATTTTTGAAATCCATGAGGTACGCGTCTGAAGCTGGTTGGCCATGCTGCATAAAAGCAGACGGGGACCCCATGACAAAACAGCATCTTTAGTTAGAGCCCTTTCACACTGGGACTTCGGCGGTAAAGCGCCGCTATTTTTAGCAGTGCTTTACCAAAATTTTCTCTGTGCTATCCGGACGCTTGCAAAGATGCTGCTTGCAGGACATTTTTTAAAATATGCAAAGCGCCTCAGTGTGAAAGGAGTCTTAAAGAAGTTGTAAAGGCAGAAGGTTTTTTATCTTAATGCATTATGACAGGGGTGTCCAAACTTTTTTCAAAGAGGGCCACATTTGATGAAGTGAACATGCTCGAGGGCCGACCATTTTGCCTGACATTGTTTGAACCATTAAAATTTGGTCGTATTCGTCTGAGCACTAATACACGGCCCAGCAAGAATTCTCTTGCCTTTGTGGCTGTGTGTGGTGAAGAGATAAGCCTGTCGTGTTATTAGGATAAACTGTATATATCGCTTTTGTGGCCCCAACGAGTCCCCGAATGCTGCTCAGGAGTAAGGATGAGCTTTGGAGTGTTATTTGGATATACCATATTTATCAGCGTATAACACGCACAGGCTTTCCATTGCCATGAGTGCAGCCTCACCATTGCCATGAGTGCAGCCTCACCATTGCCATGAGTGCAGCCTCACCATTGCCATGAGTGCAGCCTCACCATTGCCATGAGTGCAGCCTGATCGATACCCATCTGTAGCCTTGGAGGGGACAGGGAGGGGGAGGGACAAGTGCCGTCAGATTACAAACTCGTGGCCTCTTTAATACAAAGTCCCGCCTGCTATGATAAACAGAACAGTCATCCAATGGCATCCCAGGAAACAGGACTTTCTATTACAGATGCCGCGGAGTATACAGGAAATTCTCTTAATGTAATCTGAGGCAGCTCTGATAAATATATATTTTGTGGCCCCCAGTGCACATGTGAGGCTGCAATGGCTATATATATCCAAATCCTCAGGGGGCCATACTAAATCACCAGGGGGGCCGCAATTGGCCCCCGGGCCAGACTTTGGACATGCCTGCATTATGATAAAACATCTTTTGTGTGTAGCAGCCACCCCAGCCCCCCCCCATTACTTACCTGAGTCCCATTTCTCTCCAGTGATGTCCACAAATGTCACTCCTCCTGATTGGCTGAGACACAGCAGCGGCACCATCGGCTATCTTAAAGAAGTTGTAAAGGCAGAAGTTTTTTTTTATCTTAATGCATTATGATAAAACATCTTTTGTGTGTAGCAGCCACCCCAGCCCCCCCCCCCCCCCCATTACTTACCTGAGTCCAATTTCTCTCCAGCGATGTCCACAAATGTCACTCCTCCTGATTGGCTGAGACACAGCATCGGCAGTCCATCAAAGTCAGTGAGTGAATCAGATGTGAGAGGGGGTGTGAGAGGGGGTGGGGCCAGGTCAGGGCTCCGTATCTCAACGGTCACACGGAGCTGTGACACAGCTCGGCTGCCTCCATAGGAAGCTGCTAACTGTGGGTACACTCGATAGGCGGTAGGGGCCAGAAGCAACAAAGAGGGCCCCGAGAAGAGGAGGATCCAGGCTTTACATAACTAAGTATTATTGTTATAATTTCTTAATCTGTATCTGTCATTACTAGTAATAAATGTTATACTTATAAGTATTGGTGTGAGCTCTCTTTGCACATATTAAATACAGTATCACATGACCATGATGCAACACCCTCAGATCCCATTTTCGCAATATAAGCCCTCCAAATAATGTTGATCAGCCAAAAAGCCAATGTCCTGGAAGAAACGGCAAGCCCTTTTATAATTCTGTCAGAGATAACTAACAGATTTTTGTCTTTCTGAGGCCGCGTACACACGACCAAATAAATCCGATCAAATTGGTCTGACAGACCGTTTTGATCGGATTTATCTGCTGGGATATATTGGTTTGATCGTGTACACATGATCAAACCAAAATCCCCGCCGGCAGACAGCACGGTGACGTGGCGGTGACGTTGACGTCGCCACGTTTCCGCACCAGGAAGTAAAAAACTTCCACGCACGCCTCGAATCCATTCGACGCATGCGCGGGCAGATATGTCTGCTGGTTAGTGTACTAACCAGCAGACATGTCGGACGGACGGGTTCCCAGCAGACAGATTTTAAAGCATGCTGTCTGCCCGTACACACGATTGAATTTGAAACGTTCTGTCTGACCGTTTTCAGCAGATAAATTCGATCGTGTGTACGTGGCCTGAAAGATGATGTCATCTCTATGTATAGTTTCAGGGCCTAGCCGACATCCAGGTCGAGAGTTATGGCATATGAATCTTTCCGCAACATTGGAAGGACAATGCCTTGATTAAGATGGAATGGTGTGTTAACTTTAGGAAAATGATGCGGGGGGAGTCCTGAAATCTATCCTAACTGGAAAGTGGCAATAATAAAGAGGCTTGATATCTGATACCCTCCTTCCTGATGTCACGGCTGTGAGAAATACTGCTTTGAAAGTAACATTCCAGTTCTCAAGAAGGATATTGGGGAACTGGAGAAAGTGCAGAGAAGGGCAACCAAACTGATAAGAGGCATTGAGAAGCTCAGCTATGAGGAAAGATTAGAAGAACTGTATTTAATCACTCTTGAGAAGAGGAGATTAAGGGGGATATGATCCACATGTACACATATATAAGGGGTCTATAAAGTGAACTTGGTGTTGAGTTATTCACTGTACGGTCAACACTGAGGACAAGGGGGCACTCTTTACATCTAGAGTAAAATAGATTTCACCTCCAAATACGGAAAGGTTTCTTCACAGTAAGAGCTGTGAAAATGTGGAATAGACTCCCTCCAGAGGTGGTTCTGGCCAGCTCAATAAAGTGCTTTAGGAAAGGCCTGGATTATTTCCTAAATGTACATAATATAACTGTGTACTAACATTTATAGGTAAAGTTCTTCCGGGGAATATCCGATTGCCTCATGGAGGATCAGGAAGGATTTTTTTCCCCTGCTGTAGCAAATTGAGCAATGTTTTGCTGTTTTTTTTTGCCTTCCTCTGGATTAACTGTGGGTATAGAATTGGGTATATGTGATTGTACGATATTATTATTGTTTTATTTCTT
Source organism: Rana kukunoris (assembly GCA_029574335.1). Lineage (NCBI taxonomy): Eukaryota > Metazoa > Chordata > Amphibia > Anura > Ranidae > Rana > Rana kukunoris. Next base: position 175,523,855 of record CM056057.1, read on the forward strand.
GTGGTTGAACTTGATGGACTTGTGTCTTTTTTCAACCTGACTAACCATGTAACTATAATGATAAGGATTAATAAACCAAAAAGGTTGACTGGCACAGCACATCCAATAGTTACATAGTTAGGTGGAAAAAAGACACAAGTCCATCAAGTTCAACCATAAGAAATAAAATAATAATAATAATAATATTGTACAATCACATATACCCAATTGCATACCCACAGTTGATCCAGAGGAAAGCAAAAAAACTAAAATTTACAATACTACTTGTAAATCCCATGGGGGGAACAAATTATCTTTTTGGAGGATGGATTCTAGCACATGCTCTAAGGAACTGGCAAACCAGTTGGCGTGTAGCCCACCTTACTCCTGTCAGGGAGGACAGGGCTGAAACCTGTACTCTTAGCTTGTTCAATCATATGCCCATTTCCAGGCCCGCTTGCAGGAAATTTATTACGTGTGATTCTAATGGTCAGAATTCAGCCAAAAGTTCAGGCTGAAATCGGACCTGAAACAGTGAACAGGGACCCGCTGTGAGCCGCATGTGGCTTAGAAGTGAACCCAGCCAGGGCCAGATTAAGAACATCATGGCCTGGTGCTGAGGATTTTGGTGGGGCCTTTTAAAAAATAATAAATAAATGCGTGGGAATCACAGGGCAGCAATGGAGGGCCCAGTTTAAAAATTCAAGTGTACCCTAATGTGCTAATATGCTGTGCATCAGTGGCGGCTGCTGAAGTTTTAGGATGGGGGGGCGCAAGACCCCGCCCCTCCACATTTGGCCCCTCCCACTTATAAGCCACACCCATCATAGAATCCACACACTCTGTCCCCTGTATACCACTTGCTTCCACTCATAGTGTCAGGAGTATACAGCTCAGCATCACAGCAGAGAGTATATAGCCCCAGAATCACAAATCATGGTATATAACGCAGCCTTACAGATTGGCGCAAACAAACTAAAAAATTACACTGTTAGTAATTACCAGAGACTGCGGACATACTGCACAAGATTACCAGAGACTGTGGACATACTGCACAAGATTACCAGAGACTGCGGACATACTGCACGAGATTACGAGAGACTGCGGACATACTGCATGAGATTACCAGAGACTGTGGACATACTGCACAAGATTACCAGAGACTGCGGACATACTGCATGAGATTACCAGAGACTGCGGACAGTGAGGGATGTACACCCCCAGCACTGTACTCTGTGTATGGGATGGATACATTACACCCCCCAGCACTGTACTCTGTGTATGGGATGGATACATTACACCCCCCCAGCACTGTACTCTGTGTATGGGATGGATACATTACACCCCCAGCACTGTACTCTCTGTATGGGATGGATACATTACACCCCCAGCACTGTACTCTGTGTATGGGATGGATACATTACACCCCCCCAGCACTGTACTCTGTGTATGGGATGTCAGAGAAGTGATCTCTCGCTGGTTACATTGTAATCTATGACTTGTATATGGAGGAGAATGTACGCAGGATCTCACTGTTGGTGGAGCGGTGGATGATCCGGGTGTATGGAGTCCGGGGTAGTGGACAGAGAGAGAGGCTGAGAGAGAGGGTAGTGGACAGAGAGAGGGTAGTGGATAGAGAGAGGGGCTGAGAGAGAGATGAGTCTGACTGGCATCTTTTGGTACATTACGTTACGAACATTATTATGTAAGCATCAGAGGCTGCACGGAGGCCCCCTATTACATCAAAGGCTGCACAGAGGCTCCCCCATTACATCAGAGGCTGCATAGAGGCCCCTTATTACATCAGAGGCTCCCCCATTACAACAGAGGCCCCCCCATCACATTAGAGGCTGCACAGAGGCTCCCCCCATTACATCAGAGGCTGCACAGAGGCTCCCCCATTACATCAGAGGCCCCCCCATTACATCAGAGGCCCCCCCCATTACATCAGAGGCTCCCCCCATTACATCAGAGGCTGCACAGAGGCTCCCCCATTACAACAGAGGCCCCCCATTACATCAGAGGCTGCACAGAGGCTCCCCCATTACATCAGAGGCTGCACAGAGGCTCCCACCATTACATCAGAGGCTGCAAAGAGGCTCCCCCATTACAACAGAGGCCCCCCATTACATCAGAGGCTGAACAGAGGCTCCCACCATTACATCAGAGGCTGCACAGAGGCTCCCCCATTACAACAGAGGCTGCGTAGAGGCCCCTTATTACATCAGAGGCTCCCCCATTACAACAGAGGCCCCCAATTACATCAGAGGCTGCACAGAGGCTTCCCAATTACAACAGAGGCCCCCCCCATTACATCAGAGGCTGCACAGAGGCTCCCCCCATTACATCAGAGGGTGCACAGAGGCTCCCCCCATTACATCAGAGGCTGCACAGAGGCTCCCCCAATTACATCAGAGGCTGCACGGAGGCTCCCCCCATTACATCAGAGGCTGCATGGAGGCTCCCCCCATTACATCAGAGGCTCCCCCCATTACATCAGAGGCTGCACAGAGGCTCCCCCATTACAACAGAGGCCCCCCATTACATCAGAGGCTGCACAGAGGCTCCCCCATTACATCAGAGGCTGCACAGAGGCTCCCACCATTACATCAGAGGCTGCAAAGAGGCTCCCCCATTACAACAGAGGCCCCCCATTACATCAGAGGCTGAACAGAGGCTCCCACCATTACATCAGAGGCTGCACAGAGGCTCCCCCATTACATCAGAGGCTGCGTAGAGGCCCCTTATTACATCAGAGGCTCCCCCATTACAACAGAGGCCCCCCATTACATCAGAGGCTGCACAGAGGCTTCCCAATTACAACAGAGGCCCCCCCCATTACATCAGAGGCTGCACAGAGGCTCCCCCCATTACATCAGAGGGTGCACAGAGGCTCCCCCATTACAACAGAGGCCCCCCCCATTACATCAGAGGCTGCACAGAGGCTCCCCCCATTACATCAGAGGCTGCACGGAGGCTCCCCCCATTACATCAGAGGCTGCATGGAGGCTCCCCCCATTACATCAGAGGCTGCACGGAGGCTCCCCCCATTACATCAGAGGCTGCACGGAGGCTCCCCCCATTACATCAGAGGCTGCACGGAGGCTCCACCCATTACATCAGAGGCTGCACGGAGGCTCACCCCATTACATCAGAGGCTGCACGGAGGCTCCCCCTATTACATCAGAGGCTGCACGGAGGCTCCACCCATTACATCAGAGGCTGCGCAGAGGCCCCCCATTACATCAGAGGCTGCACGGAGGCCCCCCCATTACATCAGAGGCTGCACGGAGGCCCCCCCATTACATCAGAGGCTGCACGGAGGCCCCCCATTACATCAGAGGCTGCACGGAGGCCCCCCATTACATTAGAGGCTGCACGGATGTCCCTCATTACAACAGAGGCCGCCCATTACATCAGAGGCTGCACAGAGGCTCCCACCATTACATCAGAGGCTGCAAAGAGGCTCCCCCATTACATCAGAGGCTGCACAGAGGCTCCCCCCATTACATCAGAGGCTGCACGGAGGCCCCCCATTACATCAGAGGCTGCACGGAGGCCCCCCATTACATCAGAGGCTGCACGGAGGCCCCCCATTACATCAGAGGCTGCACGGCGGCCCCCCATTACATTAGAGGCTGCACGGAGGTCCCCCATTACAACAGAGGCCCCCCCATTACATCAGAGGCTGCACAGAGGCTCCCACCATTATATCAGAGGCTGCACAGAGGCTCCCCCCATTACATCAGAGGCTGCACAGAGGCTCCCCCATTACATCAGAGGCTGCACAGAGGCTCCCCCATTACATCAGAGGCTGCACAGAGGCTCCCCCCATTACATCAGAGGCTGCACAGAGGCTCCCCCCATTACATCAGAGGCTGCACAGAGGCTCCCCCCATTACATCAGAGGCTGCACGGAGGCTCCCCCCATTACATCAGAGGCTGCACGGAGGCTCCCCCCATTACATCAGAGGCTGTCACCAGATGCAGTGTGTCACTTGTCACCACTGCCTGCCACCAGATTCAGTTTGTCATTTGTCACTTATGCCTGTCGCCAGATGCAGCCTGTGACTCATAGCCTGGCTCTCTCCCCCTCCCCTTCAGGCATGCTGGGGGCAGCAGTTCCCTTCCCCCCACCTTCCTTAAAATTGATTGCAATTGAGCCTGCCAGTTATTGGGACTACATCTCCCAAAATCGTCTTTTCCCTCTTTTGTTTTTTTTTTCCCTGGCAGCTGAGAGGAAAAGGAGGAAGAAACTTGCAGCAGCATGAGAGAGGAGAGGGAGGAGAAGGAGGGGCGAAGAGCCCACGGCTGCTCACTTTACACACACACAGCTGCTCCTATCTCATGCTGTTGTATAGAAATCATCAGAAGAGTCCTCTTCTGATAGTGGTGCCTCGAGGTGACAGTGTCGCTCCTATCATTTGCTGAGGGGACATGCAGGGAGGAGGAGGAAGTTAAATCCTCTGCAATGAATGGTGGGGAACCGCCGCTCTCTCCTTCTCTCCTGACGTCACTGGTTGCTAGACACAAAGGGGGCCACGCTAGCAACCAGTTTGTGCAGGGAACCAGAGACTCTTGAATCAGGTCTTGCCACTGCAGCCAGTGACAGCGGCACCGGCGATGCAGTACAAGGACGACACTGCACACTACATGGAGGGAGCCCCAGGTCCTCAGGCAGTCCATGTGCGCCGCTGTTGCCGCCCCTCTTAAAGTGCCGCCTGGGACCAATGGTATCACCGCAGGCAATTGTGGATGCAGGGGATGGAGCCGGTTCTACACTTACCTTCTGGGTAGCGCCGCTCCTCCATGACGCCCCACACGCGCTCCAGAATACCGGAAGTGATGCACTGACAGTGGCACTGCCCCCTAACCGCTCCTCCGGTCCACCTGCTGCTCCAATCCCATGACAGCTAGTAGGCATACTAGCAAATCACAGGACAGTGGGAGTGTGTGCGGGCGCACAGCTTGCGCCCTGCACACGCCCTAAACACGAGCGCCCTCTATGGGCGGGCCGCCACTGCTGTGCATACTTGTACATTGTGGCATAACCTACCCCAGGGCCTCTAAAAAGTAGTAATGTCAGGAAAGTTTACTACCGCTATAATATCACAGGATCCCAGAAACCTCTCATGGGGCCCCCTACTGACCAAGTGGCCCTTGGGCAGTGCCTAAGGGCATTGTTGCCAACATTTAAAAAATATTTTCAGTGACACTTTTTTTTCACAAATGCTATATTTAGAGTAGCTGAGATCCCCTATGTTCCTCTGTACATCACAGTAGTAATGACAAAATTAAATAAGTTTTAATAATGGGGCAGAACAAATATGAGAACGGAGATTTCCTTTAGTTGAACTAACAAAATTGTGTCCATTCTAGAGCTGGTAACATTGAGGGTATTCAGTATAATTTTAAAGAACTGTTTTTGCGGGTAAGCGACATAGGGGAGGAGTATGGATGGTATATAAGTGGGAAATATGTGCAGGTGAGGGAGAGGAATGTGGAGGGTCTAACATTGGGCACTATGTACAGGAGAGGAGTGCGAAGGGAACGGCAAAAGGCACTATGTACAGTAGAGGAGTGTGGAGGGTATGATGATGGGCACTATGTATAGGAGAGAAGTGTGGAGGGGATGACAGTAAGCAGTATGTACAGGAGAGAAGCGTGGAGGGTACGACAGTGGGCAGTATGTACAGGAGAAAAGTGTATGACAGCAGGCACTATGTACAGGAGAGGAGTGTGGAGGGTATGACAGTGGGCATTATGTACAGGAGAGGAGTGTGGATGGTACGATAGTGGGCACTATGTATAGGAGAGGAGTGTGGAGGGTATGACAGTTTTTTTTATGCTAGAGCTGCACAATTAATCGTTAAAAAATTGTGATCTCGATTCAAACCACCTTGACATCTCCAATGCAGAGTTTGCTGATTCTTTCATATAACAAGTGGAGAGACTTTCAGCTGTCAAAAGAAAAAATCTGGGCAGTCTGCCAAGTTCTTAGCAGGAAACATTGTAACTAACGCTTCCTTCTTAGATCAAAGGGATAAACTTCTGTGTAGGGCTCATTTCCACTGGCATTTTTACAGGCACTTTTCTGAACGTTTTTTGCAGCTTAAAAACACCATGACGTTTTTGAGCTGTAGATGGCTGAGACGTTTTTAAGCTGCAAAAAAACCCCAGGACCAGTGCGTTCTGAAGCTCCAGCAATAGAGCTTTAAAAACGCCAGACATTAAAAAAAAAGTGCAAAAACGCTCAAAAAAACGGCCGCGGCATTTTTGAGCTCCAAATAAACATGGACAGGCGTTTTTAAGCTGTAAAAAAGGCTAAAAAGAGTGGCTGTAAAAACGTCCATGGAAATGAAGCCTAAAGAAAATATCTGGGCAGTCTGCTATGTTTGTAACAACATTAAACATTGTAACCAACTTCCTTCTTAGGCCGCGTACACACGAGCAGACAGATTTGTTCAATTCGATCCGGCCGACCGATTTGAACAAATCTGTCTGCTGGGGACATATTGGTTTGATCGTGTACACATGATCAAACAAAAATCCCCCCTGCCAGACGGCGCGGTGACGTGGCAGTGACGTTGATGCCCCCACGTCACCGTACCAGGAAGTAAAACACTTCCGCGCATGCGTCGAAACCATTCGGCGCGTGTGCGAGAAGACATGTCTGCTGGTTAGCGTACTAACCAGCAGACATGTCGGGCCGACCGTTTCCAGCAGATAGATTTGATCGTGTGTACGCGGCCTTAGAATAAACTTCTGTGTGTTTGCAAGAAATTTAACCACTTAAAGTCCAACACTTGTTAAAAAGCAATATTTTTTGCTAGAAAATTACTTGGAACCGCCAAACATTATATATATTTTAGCAGAGACAAAAATGGCAATATTTTATGTCACACTGCATTTGCCCACTTCAATGAATAATAAAAACCATAAAAACAAAACAGTAAAGTTAGCCCATTTTTTTTTTATATTTCAATGTGAAAGATGATGTTATGCCGCACGAATCGTGAGAGAATCGTGATCTATCTTCTAAGCAAAAAAATGACAGTTGTCATTTTAGCCAGATTCGTGCAGCTCTATACTGTGCAACATAAAAAGTTGCAAAGACCACTATAGAGTCATTTTCTAGCAAAAAACAAATGATGATTTTTTTCTCAGTCTGCTGCAGTGTGTCAGCTTGTATTTATAATGGCCGCTCTGTATGTAGCTTCTGACAGGCTGTGCAAGCAGGCCCGTATCTCCGTAACCATAAATGATAGCCATCCCATATTTTGACCGGTTGTGGGATAGGTCTTTAACTGTCTACCCCCCAAATGTGGGGTTTCTGTGACCTCTGGTTGTCCAGCTACAAATTTTTAAGATTTTTTTGGGGGGGGCAAATGGGCCTATCTTTAGAACTGGAACTGCAGCTCCAACAGCCCCTATGTTAATCCTGCCCTAAACCCAGCCTAAAGTTTAAATTACTGCTGATGACCATACAGCTTCCTTTAGTTTTTGCCTCTCAACTTCCAAGCTGCTAGATGGAGCTTGACTGGGTTCACGTGCAACACCTGCTTCTGCTGGACCAGATTTAATATCTGCAGAAGCAGGATTGGTGACTCCATTGCCAGAGATTGTAGTAACTGGAATCAAGGCCACAGAGGAATTATTGCTATTACCAGCCGGTGAATCATGTTGAGCAGTCCAAAGATCAGCGGTATCAGCGGGAAAGCATATGCCAGTTTGCAAACCCAACTGGAAAGGAGAGCATCCACTGCTTTTTCTTCTGGAAACTTCACCCTAGCAAAGAAGCGTTTGCATTTTTTGCTGGTTGAGGTCGCTGTCAAATCCAGATCTTATCCCCCACTGGTTGACGATCCAGTGAAAAACTGACTGGTTTAGGGACAATTCGCTGTTGTTCAAAGACTTGAAGGGGAAATGGAGCTAGAATTCTCCCTTATTGGGGGTCCCCCTCCCTTTCTCTTTTTTTCCCCCGCCATGTCCTCTCACATCTATTTGATAGAATTTTGTAAAAGTATGGACTGAAGACCAAGTTGCAGCCTTACAGATCTGAGCCATTGAAGCCGGGTGATGCACTGTACATGGTCTGGTCGAGTGCGCCTTAACAGGAAAGGGAGGAACCTCCTTCCTTAAATCATAAGCTTGAATAATCACTTGAAGAATCCACCTGGCAATGATGGATTTTGATACCGGTTGGCCCCTTTTGGAACCATCTGGTATAATGAACAAAACATCTGTTTTACGTATCTGAGCTGTAGCCTGCAGATAACCTTTAACTGCCCTCACTACGTCCAGAGAGTGCAGTAACTCCTCCTCATGTCTGTGGTTCAGGAAAAAAGGAAGGCAAAACAATGTCTTGATTTAAATGAAATACCACCTTTGGCAGAAAGGTGGGATGCGGGCGTAGTACAATTTTGTCTTTGTGACAAATTAAATAAGGTTGTTTAGAAGAAAGAGCTGCTAACTCCGATACCTTTCTGGCGGAAGTGATAGCAATCAAAAAGGCCACCTTCTTGCTCAAGAGAATCAAAGGAATCTAAATAATAGGTTCAAAGGGGTGCTCTTGAAGAGCTGATAATACTAGGTTCAAATCCCAAGGGTGCTTTGACTGGTGGATTTAGCCGTGGTACTCCTTGAATAAATGCCAGAACTAGGGAATGAAATGCCAATGGTTTTTGAAAAAGGACTGATAGAGCTGATATTTGACCCTTGATAGTACTCAGGGCTAATTTCATATCCACTCCAACTTGGCAAAAGGCGAGAATTCTACTTCTGTCATATCTTAAGGGATTCAATTTCTTGGATTCACATCAAGAAACATACGCTTTCCAGACTCTATAGTAGATTGGCATAGAGACTGTCTTACTTGCATTAATAAGTGTAGAAAGTGCTGGTCCTGAGACTTCTCGTTTCTTCAAGATGTAGACCTCAGTAGCCAGACCATCAAATTTAGCTTCTGTAAGGAAGGATGGAATACTGGACCTTGCGACAGCAAGTCGTGATGAAGCACCTAAGGTCTTTCTACTGCCATTTTTATGATTTCGGCGTACCAGGGTCTCCTGGGCCAATTCTCTCCTTGATTCTACGCAACAATCTCTGTAAGAGAGGAATCAGTGAGAACTGATTCCATGGAATTGCCAACGCATCCATTCCGTAGGCCCGCAGATCTCTTGTCCTGGATACAAAGTTGTCTAACTTTCTGTTGAGTCTGGAGACTAGCGGGTCTATATCCGGGGTCCCCCATTTCTGGCATATTGCCTGAAAGACCTCCGGATGGAGTGACCACTCTCCTGGCAGATAGTCCGCTTGCCAGTTTTCTACCCCTGGAATGAACATTGCATATAGGCAAGGTACATGTTTTTCTGCCCATATTAAAATCCGATTCACCTCCTTCTGGGCATCCCAGCTTCGGGTGCCTCCTAGATGATTGATGTAAGCTACCGCAGTAGCATTGTTGGATTGTATCTGAACAGGGTAACCCTGTAATCTGTGTGTCCAGGTTTTGAGAGCTAAATATACTGCCCCAATCTAAAATGTGTTGATGGGCAGGCTTTCTTCTGTTTTGGCCCAGGTACCCTGGGCTGAGGCCTCCTCTAGCATGGCTCCCCAGCCTAACCGGCTGGCATCTGTGGATATCACTTTCCAAGTAACTGGAAGGAAGGACCGTCCTTTCTGCAAGTTTCCGCTTTTCAACCACCAACTGAAGCTTTGGCGTACCTTTGGAGACAGATGCATGGAAAGTCCAAAGTTTGGTTCTTCCTGTCCCAGGCAGTTACAATGCTGCTTTGCAGAAGTCTCGAATGAAACTGGGCATAAGGAACCGCCTCGAAGGAGGCCACCATCTTTCCTAACAGCTTCATGCACAGGCAAATAATGGTCTCCTGTTTTCCCTGTCCCTGTGGATTAAATCTCTTAGGGACTTGACCTTTGGTTCTGGCAGGAATACCCTGCCTTGTGCTATATTTATGACCCTGCCTAGATATATATAGATGATAATAAGCACATGAATGTATTTGTATTGTATAATTTGTGTAAAGTTTGTAAAAAAAACAATAAAAAGAAATTAAAAACAAAGACTTGCGACTCCCAACAGTTTAAGACATTGGGAGGCTGGAAGATAATACCCTTTCCAGTCGGGAAATAGGAGACAGTGCCTTCTCCAGAGGGAATTCCACTAAGTTCTTGTCGATATATAAAACCGCTCCTGGGGACACCATCCTCTGAGTGTGAATTGGCTGGCTTTTCTGCCAGTTGGACTAGGATTTCTCTATGACCAGACCATACTTGGGGCCTGTGTGCTCTTAATAAAATGTTGCCTAAGTAATGAAATACTTGCAGCCAATGACATTTTTAAATGCAAATAGTGTAAGTACCTGAATTTGATTTGGTATAAGGCCTTTATACTTTTTTGGAAATGAGCAAATACACTGTTAAGCCAAAACTATTTACCACTGACCGTTTAAGGCTACAGTTACATGGGCAATTAGCACACTTTGTGCACGTCTAGCAGCAATCACCGGTGTGACCATGCGGCTACAGGATCACCAGCAGATTACATGTTTTCTGTGCAGTTTGACATGATGACTACATGCTTTGTTTATTTTGACATTTTGTAAGTGCATTTTAATAATTTGGGTTTGGATTGAATACATTTTAACCACTTCCCTATTCGCACATATTCATATGACGTCCACAGATGGGATCTCCCATCCTGGGTGGATGTCAAATGGCATCCTGGGCTTCCTGGCCATCTAGAGGGTGCACACCACTCGGGACCCAGTGCGTGTGCCCATCGACTACAGTGTCCGCCAGGCACCCGCGATTGTCCGTGATCACGGCAGGACCATGGATCTCTGTGTGTAAACAGGAGACCGATGTGTGTTCCCAGTACAGAGGAACACAGATCGGTCTCCTCCCCTTGTGAGTCCCCTCCCCCTACAGTTAGAATCACTCACTAGGGAACATATTTAACCCCTTCAGCACCCCCTAATGTTAACCTAAACCCTACCAGTCACATTTACACAGTAATCAGTGCTGTTTTATAGCACAGATCACTGTATAAATGTGATGGTCCCAAAAATGTGTCAAAAGTGTCCGATATGTCCGTTGCAATGTCACGTCGCAGATCGCTGCCATTACTAGTAAAAAAAAAAAATGCAATAAAACTATCCCCTATTTTGTAGAGGCTATAACTTTTGCACAAACCAATCAATATACGCTTATTGCAATTTTGCAACATGCGCCTCCCAAGATGTATGAGCATTCTATATCACCAACCCCCCCCCCCCCAGCCCCTCCCAAAAAAAATCACTCTTAGCACAAATCCTCTACCCTTCAAATCTCTCAAATTTTCCTTTCTGAGTACACATGCCCCACTCCAAATATCCCCCCTCTTCCCAAATTTCCACCTCTAGCACAAATACTCCCAATCATCCTTACTAGCACCCCCCCCCCCTTTTTAGCCCAATTCTCTTCCCCTCTTCTGGTACAAACCCTCCAAATCTCCCTTCTTAGCAATATCCTCTTTCCCCATCCCCCCTACCAACACAAATCCCCTTAATCACAACTCCTGGCACCCCTCCCCCCAAATTCCCCCTCTTAGAACAATTCCTACCCTCTGCTGGTGGCATTTATGAAAGAGCAAGCTTATTGCAAGTGTAGCACCCCCTAGCGTGGCTAGAGTGCTAAGTGATAGGATTTTTGTTAGATTAGGTAAATTGTCAGACTTGGCTGTGTGTTTTTCTGGGTCAGGAGTGACTCAGGTAGGCTGGATGAGTCGGCAGCAGTTTCCCTGGTGACTCCTCCCTGCTTGTTAGAAACTTGGAGAAGGTTCCAGAAGCAGTTGGTGGGGAGAGGGGGCCTAGGACCTGGCTGGAGTGTTCTGAGGGCCTTGACAGATCCCAAATAGAAGGGTTGGTAGGAGGCAGGCCCCCTCAAATACTCAGGGTCAGCCCAGCTGGGGTAGTGTGGAGTTTGGGTGGAAGATGGAAATGGAGTGCAAGGGCCTTTGATAGTAGCTCCCCAGTCTGGGGAGGTGAACTCAGTCCTGGGCTCAGATATGGAAGGGATTCCTCTTAGAGGGATCCTGACCAGAAGGCAAAGAAGAGGACAGCAGGAGAACACTGCTGGGCTAATCTCAGCGGAGGAAGACAGCCAAGAGGGCTGGTGAGTGTTACAGTCAGAGGACTGAGAGGCATGCCTGAAGGGACTGGGTGCAAGCAGTCAGGGAAGGATGCAGAGTCAGTCTAGCAGGACTGTAGAGAAGTAGACAGAAGGGCTACTGAAAGGGGCAGCTGCAGCCAGGTGGGTGTTAGCATTGCCTAAAGAGATGGTACTGGGAGCAGTAGCCACAGGACAGGAAAGCTAGCACCAAAGACCTCTGTTTTTGGTTCAGTACTAAAGGGGCCCATGGTCCCTGCCTGCAAAGGGCATTTGTTTAGATCTAACTGAGAGGTTCTTGGATAAGTGTTAGCTGGTACTGGGAGTTGTAGTTCTACAAGTCTGTGCTGGAGGTAGAAGGACAAGTGACACATAATCACACACACAGTTGGACTTGATGGACTTGTGTAATTTTTTCAACTTCACCTACTATGTAAATATGTAAGTGTGCATTTACCGGGTGTATATAGTTGAGTCCCTGAAGATTTCTTACTGATCAAGTGGGCATTCCATAACAACTCTTCCACATCCAAGTTTAATCCCCCTACATTCAAAATAAATAAATTAACAAAGATGCAAGGGCTGTTTTTTTGTCTACAGAGTGAATGGAAAATGAATGTGCCTGGCTGTGCAAGGTGGGTGATAACCATATTCACCAGTGGCTCCTGCGAGGGTAGCACTATATACATTTTTGATAATTTAAAGTACATTATTAACAGTAAATGCTATCACTGTGTGGCTAATTGTGGCCCTCCCTACACCCTATGCAAGTAGAAACCCCCTCTTTCTTTCCCTGACTTGTGCAATTCCTGTTATGTTACATTTAAACTGGCATTGTAACACGCTGGCAATGGGAATCAGACAGTTATTTCAGAATTGCTTTTAAAAATGTATAGGGTGTAAAACAAGAATGGTATTTTTTCTCTGAGGCCGCGTACACACGAGGGGATATGTCCGCTGAAAACGGTCCGATGGACCGTTTCAGCAGACATCTCCGCTCGTGTGTATGGGCTAGCGGACAGATTTCTCCACCCGACAGATTTCAAAGCAAGCTTTGAAATCTATCCGGTGGGAATCTGTCCGCCCGACATGTCTGCTGGTTAGTACACTTACCAGCAGACATGTCGGCTCCCACCACCGCCGCGCCGCTGCCGAATGGATTCGGCGCATGCGCGGAAGTGTTTTACTTCCTGGTGCGGTGACGTGGCGGTGACGCGGCGGCGTCAACGTCACCGCCACGTCACCACTACGTCACCGCGCCGTCCGGCGGCGGGGAATTTGATCCGATGGTGTGTACACGCCATCGGATCAAACTCCCGATCGGACATATCCGATGGAAATGGTCCGCGGACCGTTTTCATCGGATATATCCGATCGTGTGTACGCCGCCTGAGTCCAAGGATGTACAATTTTTTTTGATCATCAAGGAAGTATTACAGGAAAAAAAGTCAACAGAAATTTCTTGACTGAACTGGGTTAAAAAGCCTTCCAGGAAAAAAAGGAGGCTCACAAGACTCTGTAAAAATAGAAACATATTACTGTAAAACAAATCTTGTCTTCTAGTTACATTATAGTACCGTACTTCGATGATATTTTATTCTCCAAAGTATCATAAACAGTTGTCATAGTTTTTTTTGTGATTTTAAAGTTGTTTTAGCCTTTATTCATCTTTTTTATCATTTCTATGCAGCTGATTTACCACAGACCTTTTTATAGCCACGTCTTCATGCACTTGCTCCAGCATTGAATACATATCATTGCTCTGGACTGGATTTCTGTCAGTAGTGGAATGTGCCTATGCAATGCCACTTGTTTTCACAACTAGGGTCTTATGTGTCAGGAAAACCCCTCAAAAAAATGCCTGAACAAGGACCTTCATATCATGGTCATCAGGTGTTCTTTTAAAGTGGTTCTAAAGGCAGAAGTTTTTTTTACCTGAATACATTGTAAAAACTTCTGCTCACAGGATCCCCCCAGAATACATATCTGAACCCAATCTCCATCCAGGCTCTCTCTCCTCAATAGCCATGAAGGCAGCAATGGGAGCTATTGGCTCCTGTTGCTGTCAATCACAGCCTGTGAGAAGAGAATGGGTAGTGAAGTCAAGCTGCGCTCTGTGTGTCAATGGACACAGAATGGGGCTCCAGATCGCTTGCTCTGGGGGCACTCGGAAGGCAGGATGAGCCAAGAGCACCAGAAGAGTACCCCAGGAGAGGAGGATCTCGGCTGCTCTACGGAAAATTATTGCACAGAGCAGGTGAGTATAACATGTTTTCCATAATTGAAAACAAAGTTTAAAGTAGAATTAAACTCAGAAAATGAAAACCCACTGACAGGCAGGGTTTTTATGACCCAAGAAACCCTTTTGGTCTCTACTGTCATAAATGTTTTCCCCTGCCTATCAGTGGTCATGTACACTGAGAAAAGATGGATGCACCTGGCACCAGTAGGAGCGCTGACAGCGCAGCACTGGAGGCAGGGCCGCCATCAGGAATTTTGGGGCCCCTTACACAGCTTTAGGCATGGGCCCCCTGGAGCAGAGAACCGGGGGGGTGCTGCCGCATGAAATTGAGAAGCGGGGGGGGGGGGGGGGGCTGCTGCCGCGAATTGATAAACGGGGGGTTCTTTACAAAAAGAAGAAATAAAGAAAAATATATATAAAAAAGGGGGGTAGCCGTCCGGGGCCCTGGGGACCTCTGTGCCCTTTAATAAAAAGAAGAAAAGAGATAAAATATATATATATATATATATATATATTTTTTTTTTTTTAAATGGGTGGTTGCCAACTGGGGCCCGGGGACCTTATTTTTTTTTTTATAAAAGGAAATTACAAAAAAAGGGGGCTTTCCATTCAGGACCTCTGGGCCCTTTAATAAAAAAAAGAAAGAAATAAAAAAAAAATATATAACAAAGAAATAAACATTTATATATTAAAAAAAACAAGGGGGTTGCCTTCCAGGGCCCTGGGGACCTCTGGGCCCTTAAACAAAAAATAAAAATATAAAAAAAGGGGGTTTGACACATGGGGCCCTGGGGACCTCTGAGCCCTTTAATAAAAATGCATCTATATATAAAAAAAAGAAATAAAATAATATAAAAAAGTAAAAAAAAATATTAAAGTACCTCTGGGCCCTTTAATAATATATATATATATATATACATATATATATATATATATATATATATATATATATATATATATATATATAAAAATATATTTTTTTTTATAAAAAAAAGGGGGGGGGGTTGTCATCTGGGGCCCTGGGGATCTCCAGGTCCCTGTGGACCTCCGGACCTCTAAAAAAA
Organism: Rana kukunoris; assembly: GCA_029574335.1. Lineage (NCBI taxonomy): Eukaryota > Metazoa > Chordata > Amphibia > Anura > Ranidae > Rana > Rana kukunoris. The sequence continues at coordinate 175,539,308 of CM056057.1, forward strand.
TAAAATAAAAAAATTGGCCCTTTAATAAAAAATAAAAGAAAAATATATTAAAAAAAATATTTTTTTATAAAAAAATATTTTTTTTTATAAAAAAATTAATAAAAAATAGGGGGTTGCCATCTGGGGCCCTGGTGGCCTACGGGCCCCTAGACCCCTAAAAAAATGGCCCTTTAATAAAAAAAATAAAAAAAAAATATATTAAAAAAAATATATATATTTTTTATAGAAAATAAATAAAAAAGGGGGGTTCCATCCGGTGCCCTGGGGGCCTCCGGGCCCCTGTGGACCTCCGGACCTCTAAAAAAATAAAAGAAAAAAAATTGGCCCTTTAATAAAAAATAAAAGAAAAATATATTAAAATATATTTTTTTATAAAAAAATATATTTTTTTTATAAAAAAATATATTTTTTTTATAAAAAAATATATTTTTTTTTATAAAAAAAGGGCTTGCCATCTGGGGCCCTGGTGGCCTCCGGGCCCCTGGGGACCTCCGGACCTCTAAAAAAAAATAAAAGAAAAAAAATTGGCCCTTTAATAAAAAATAAAAGAAAAATATATTAAAAAAATATCTTTTTTTTTTATAAAAAAATATATTTTTTTATAAAAGATATATTTTTTTTTATAAAAAAAAAGGGCTTGCCATCTGGGGCCCTTGGTGGCCCCCGGGCCCCTTACAGGTGTAATGCCTGTACCCCCCTGATGGCGGCCCTGACTGGAGGGCATTGTTTAACAGGTAAAGTCCTGTACACACGATCAGAATTTCAGATGGAAAAAGTCAGATGGACTTTTTTCATCAGAAGTTCCAACTGTGTGTATGCCCTATTTGACTTTTTTCCGAGGAATTCCATCGGGGTTGTGTTGGAAATCCAATGTCAGTTTGGCCAGGCAAAAGCCAGATCGTGTGAACAGGGCATAAGTCTGCCATGATGTGCTAATATATGGTGTATACTGCTAGTGCATTATATCATTAACCACTTGGAGGCCCAATAATTACAAATGTAGCACACCCTTTACTTTCAGTGCAGGCACTAGTCTAAATTTAGCAAGAATGGGAGAGTTACCTTGCTCCCATTCACACAATTGTTAGGATGGTGACCCCTGTTATTTCAGAAGTATCCTCTGGATCAGTCTGCACTCTAGGGATGTGTCGTCATCCCTGGACAGCAGTTGACGGCAAAGGGGTTTCTGACAGAGCAAGCTTTCCCTAGCAGCCGATTGGAGGAGTTTTCTCCCGCGGGGCATGCTGGGGAGGGATATATCTGTGACGGGTGTCATGTTCTCAGTTCAGTTCTGTGGGGTCCCGGTTCCAGGTGCGGCATCCACCTTCAGGGTGCGTGCATCCATGGACCCTGCCAGCGTGGCCCACCTGGCCAAATCCACAGACTATACTGGACCTCAACCGGAGGTCGAATGGGACCCCAGTACTCTACTGGGTTCCCAGTTCTTTTGAGGAGATCCCAGGCTGGGTGCTGTACGATTGGGGGATCGGCTTGAGGAGAACTCGGAGGTAGGTTGTCCAACAGGGTTTGAACGAACCAATCAGGGATCTGGTGACTCGGATGCTGACAGGTACACTTTACTGTCACCCGGTGACCTATGCTTAAGGAAATTTACTGGGAGGATTCGCTCTGTTCACCCATCCATCTTACTGAAGAAATTGGCCGGTTACAGAGGCCTTAGAACCAGGTCTGAGATAGAGAGATCTGTTCCTCCCAGCGATCCGAAGTGACACCTCGGCTGCCAGGTTAGTGTGGGGAACCTGTCCGTGGGCACTTAACCCACTCCATTCGGGAGTGGAAACGAGTTCAACTGTTGCTATTGTTGAGGGCAAGTCTGCCCTGTTCACATCCAGGCCTGATACCACAAGGTTCTCTTATCCTTCCTTCATCAGCTTTCCTTTCCTTAAACTGAAGATGATGTTTGCCTTGTTGGCTGCAAAATAAAAAGGCATTTAACGAAACTTTATTGACTGTCTGGACATTCGCTCATTGCTCCGCCACTGGCATTTCACCCCTAGACACCACCAGGGTAACTTGGTGTGCCAATCCCAGTATTTAACCAGTGGCTCCTTCGGGGGTAGTGCTACACAAATTATAGCCGATTTTAATTCTGATTTAAAATTGCAGTTATATGTTTAAGCTGATATTAGATTTTAGTGATTGGGCTAGAAATTAGAACATATTATACTCCCTTATCTCCCCACAGTTAAATGTTTGATGCCTGACGTGGCAAAATCCAGGACCAAACACTGTCACATAATCATTGCAAAAACCTTCCTTCACCTCATTGCCCCACTTTCAGAGCTGGCCAAGATTGCTGTGCAAATTGTCACTTTCTAAATGGAAAGTGCGAACACTTTATATTGCCTGAAGGGTAGCTAACCTGTGACTCTACCAAGTACAGACAAAGCACAGGTTCCCTTTAAAAGCAGTAAGACCAGTTATTAGGGAGTGGGTTTTACTGTAAATGGGCGTCATATGCTATACTGTACATGGGAAAGAAAACAGATTAGAAGCTCTCTTAACTTTTGTTGAAACTCTATGGAAGCTTGTAGCTTATAAGAACCATTGTCTTTTCAGATAATGATCTATAGTCAAACATTTGTTTTTCAAAAGAAACTGGAACCTAAAGACCAAAGCCCCGTACACACGGCAGAATGACAGGAGACATTTGCCGGTGCATTGCCATGAAATGAGATTTGCCATGGAATGAGATGGTCCGCCTCCATCCCATTCTATTGGCTCACTCATGTCACGTGATATATTTAAACGTCAAGTATTGACGCAAACATCAGTCACAGCTAGGCTATCATAGGGAGAGGATCTCCTCTCCCTGTGATAGCCCGATAGCGCTGTCAGCAGCGTGCCTCCCGCCAGCGCTAAGTACACCCCGCGCCCCTCAGCTCTACTCCCCGCACCCGCAGCTCTTCCCCGTCCTCCGCGCCCGCAGCTCTACTCCCCCGTTAAGAATCAGGGAACGGGCTGCAGCTGCAGCTGCTCCAGGTTATGTGGGCTGGTGTTGTAAATACTGCGCATGCGCAGGTTTACGCTACTAACGTAGCCAACGCTAGGTCTACGCTAATAGCGTAGACTTTCCCCGTTCCCTGATTCTTAACGGGGGAGTAGAGCTGCGGGCGCGGAGGACGGAGTAGAGCTGCTGGCGGGAGGCACGCTGCTGACAGCGCTATCGGGCTATCACAGGGAGAGGAGATCCTCTCCCTATGATAGCCTAGCTGTGACTGATGTTTGCGTCAATACTTGACGTTTAAATATGTCACGTGACATGAGTGAGCCAATAGAATGGGATGGAGGCGGACCATCTCATTCTATGGCAAATCTCAATTCATGGCAATGCACCGGTATAAAAGATACCAGACGCCAGAACATAACAGCTCAGCGGGGGTGCCTTGGATGGTTAGTACAGCGGCTCAACCCGCAGGGTTGCACGATTCATGGAGAAAAACTTTGGCCCAGATTCATGTAGCACTTACGCCGACGTATCTACAGATACGTCGCGTAAGTACAAATGTGCGCCGTCGTATCAATTCGCCGGGCCCACAAACTAAGTTACGTCGAAAAATAGGCTTCTTCCGACCAACGTAACGTTCCTACGCCGGCGTATCGTGGGCGCATATTTACGCTGGATGCATATGGAAGTTTCGATTCAGATTCAAGAACGTAGATGCGGACGTAGATGCGACTGACGCATGTTTTAAGCGATTTGCGTAAGGGTTACGTATGGCATAAAGTTATTCCTCATATAGGAGGCGCAACCCATGCAAAGGTATGGACCAGGGAACGGACGCCGTCTAATTTTACATTGTGTACTTCGTTTACATAGTACGTGAATAGGGCTGGGCGTAGGTTACGTTCACGTCGTAGGCAGTGTTACGACGTATCTTTGGCAGTTATTTTGACGTGACTGAGCATGCCCACTGGGATGCGTCCAAGAGACAGCGCATGCGCTGTTCGTTTTTTTGAAACTCAGCCCATCATTTGCATGGAGTCACGCTTCATTTTAATATATCACGCCCACTTCCAGCTACTTTGACTTATGTCGTCTTATGCCGACAACTATACGCTACGCCGGCGCAACGTAGAGCGCATTTTCTTTGTGAATACCATGCTTGCCTCTCAATGTTGCGTCGGCATAGCGTAAATAAAATATGCTACGCCCGCACAAAGATGCGCCGAGGTACGTGAATCTACCCCATAGTGTGTATCTGGCTTTACAATGACCAAAATCAAAAATTACATTTTGTAAATGTATTTTGCAAAATCTATTTTGCATGATGCTATACCATCAGAGCACTAACCACAGATCTTCTCCATGATGTTAAGATCAGGGCTTTGTGGGGGCCAAACCAGAACTTCCAGGACTCCTTTTTCTTCTCTACACTGAAGATAATTCTTAATGACATTGGTTGTTTGTTTGGGGTCGTTGTCCTGGTTCAGAATACATTTGGGGCCAATCACACACCTCTGTGATGGTATAGCATGATGGATAAGTATTTGTCTGCATTTTTCAGCATTGAGGACATTATTGATCGGACAACACTGAGGACAGTAGACGCAGTGGTTGGCCAAGGAAACTTAATGAAAGACATGTCGTCCTTACTTTGCTTAGACATTGGAAGATGTCCAGCAGTGTCAAAAGCATAGAACTAGTGGAAACCAGTGGGACCTAGGTACACTCATCTACAGTGCAGAGAAGACTGACCTGAAGTGTTCTTCAAGGAAGAATTGTGGCCAAAAATCCATAATATATACAGTTGTGTTTGGCTGAAGCCATTTATTATTAATAAAATGTGTTTACTCTTTTTAAATTATAATGGCAACAGAAACTACCCAAATGACCATAATCAAAAGTTTACATACCCTGGTGATTTTGGCTCGATAACATGCACACAAGTTAACACAAAGTGGTTTGAATGGCTATTAAAGGTAACCATCCTCACCTTTGATCTGTTTGCTTGTAATTAGTGTGTGTGTGTATAAAAGGTCAATGAGTTTCTGGACTCCTGACAGACCCTTGTATCTTTCATTCAGTGCTGCTCTGATTTCTGAGTCATGGGGAAAGCAAAAGAATAGTCAAAGAATCTGCAGAAAAAGGTAGTTGAACTGTATATAACAGGAAAGGGATATAAAATGATATCCAAGGAATTGAAAATGCCAATCGGCAGTGTTCAAACCAATCAAAAAGTTGAAAATTAGGGATTCTGTTGAAACCAAACCATGGTCTCAGCCACAACTGCCAGGAAAAATTGTTTGGGATGCAAAGAAAATCCCACAAATAACTTCAGGTGAAATACAGGACTCTCTGAAAACATGTGGTTGGCTATTTCAAGATGCACAATAAGGAGGCATTTGAAGAAAGATGAGCTGCATGGTCGAGTCGCCAGAAGAAAGCCATTACTACAGAAATGTCACAAAGTATCCCGCTTATAATACTCCAAACAGCACAGAGACAAGCTTCAAACCTTCTGACACAAAGTCATTTGGAGTGATAAAACCAAAATTTAGCTTTTTGGCCACAACCATAAACGCTACTGTAGCGATACCCCCGAAGGGGCTGCTGGTAATAGAATGCGATGGCATGTTACCTCATGGCTCTGGTGAAATGTCTAGGATGGATGATGTATACAGTAGCAGTAATGTCCGCAAGGAGAATGTCTCTTTTATATGTGCTCTTATTACCCAGCCGGGTAAAAACCATTAACAGGTGATGAAAAGGACAAATGGAGGTTGAAAGGAGAGCAACAGATTCAGGCGTTCAATATGGAAACAGTCCTGCTTCCGACAACACTTAGATTTCTTCGCCACTCCAGTCGGAGTGGGTATAGCGTACTTAGACAGGCCTCTCTCACCGACCTGGCAGCCAGAATATCACTCGGAACTTTAGGAAGATGTCCCTTCCACAGACTCTTCTAGAATGAACTCAGGGAGACACCTCTGCTACAGCCCCCCTCTGATTGTGATTATGGAGGAGCCCCTCCTAAGTAAAGTTTCGCCTGAATCTTCTTAACGTCACCCAGGTACCGACAGAGAGGCGTCAATCCTTCAGTGTCCAGTACCTTGATCCCCGTTGGTTTGTCTGAAACCTGTTGGACTGCCAGCCTCTCAATGGCGCTCCCCAGATGGACTCCCCACCGAACAGCCACACTTGCTTGGGATCAATCCCATTGACAACGTCCTACGACGATACGCGTCTGGGTAGACGTGCGGTGACGTCATTACGCTCTGGAGGAGGGTCCTTGCTGATCTGTTTGCCGGCCGGCAACTTTGTATTTTATATGCCTGTCTAACTCATCTCCCATGTGAGTATTCTGGTTTTTACTATTTTAAATAAATGTCCCAGCGGGATTACGCTATGTCTGCCTCTATTTATCATTTACATATGATCTAATTGGTGGAGTTGCTGAGTGGAGCCCCGGTGTAAACACTGCCCTAGGATTTGGGATTCGTCCTGGTTCTCTAAAGGCCGCGGCTGGGTCACAGCCGACTGTTGATTACAGCCATTCTTCTGGTAAGCTGCTTATACTTCTGGTGGTGGGCCACATTGAAAAGCCAAGTTCGAGCACAGTGGTGTTTATTATATGTCCATCCTGATTAAAGACCAGCGGAGATTTATCTTGGAGCCAACTTACTACTTCTCTCATGTTTGAAGGATTGTTTATCTCCACATGACTGATATATGGACTCTTTTTGATTGTATCGAGTCCGGGTGACAAGGCGCAGCTCTAAATCTTTGTTTTTGTTGTATTTCCCCTTGTGTTTCGGCACAAGAGCTGCCGCCTCCCCCCTATTTTTTTTTTTTTTTTTTTTTTTTTTATGTTAGTAACTGACCACACCGGTACTAACTGATTATTTAACTGTGACAAGCGCAATTTTTTCTCTGTATTATATGCTACACTACATTTGGAGAGGAGTCAACAAGGCCTATGATGAAAGGTACACCATTCCTACTGTGAAACATGGAGGTGGATCGCTGATGTTTTTGGGATGTTTGAGCTACAAAGGCACAGGAAATTTGGTCAAAATTGATGGCAAGATGAATGCAGTATGTTATCAAAAAATACTGGAGGAACATTTGCATTCATCAGCCAGGAAGCTGCGCCTGGGACGTACTTGGACATTCCAACATGACAGTGATTCAAAACACAAGGCCAAGTCAACTTGTCATTGGCTACAGCAGAAAAAGTGAAGGTTCTTGAGTGGCCATCTCTGTCTCCTGACCTCAATATCATTGAGCCACTCTGGGGAGATCTCAAAATGTGCAGTTCATGGAAGACAGCCCAAGAATTTACAGGAACTGGAGGCTTTTTGCCAAAAGAAATGGGCAGCTTTACCATCTGAGAAGATAAAGCGCCTCATCCACAAATACCACAAAAGACTTCACGCTGTCATTGAGGTTAAAGGGGGCAATACACGGTATTAAGAACTGGGGTATGTAAACTTTCGCTTAGGGTCATTTGTGTAGTTTCTGTTGCCATTGTGATCTAAAAAGAGTAAACACAGTTGAATGATAATAAATGGCTTCAGCCAAACACTAACCATGAGTGAAAGTAAAGTTTTTGGCCCAGATTCAGGTACATCTGCACATTATTGGACCGGCGTAGCGCACCGCCTTTACGTTAGACTTGCGCAATTTTGCCGTGTAATCACCCTATTCTCGTAGCTTTTGCGCAGGAAATTGCGCATACGTAACGTTTTTTCAGAGGCGTAAGGAGGAGTAATACAAATTGGAAAGGACGTGGGCGTGTTACATTGAAATGAGCCGTGACCCCATGCAAATGAAGGGCCGGCCGGCTCGCGCATGCGTGCTTGAAGAAGACCATGTCAGCTCCGCTGTGCGCATGCTCACAACTCGGGAGCTGCGCAATCAGTGAAATTGGAAATGGACTAGGGCAACGTTGTGAACTACGCAGACAGCATAAATAGACACACACAAACGCACTTCCTTTGCAAAAGTACATCCCTTTGTCCCTTCCCATTTAACAAAGTGCTTTTGTCCTGTTGTTCGTTGCAGTGTGTTTTGTATTTGTCAGATTAGTGTTCTGTGTGATCAAGTGTTTGTTAGTAGATTTTTGAAAGTGGTTTTTGATAAGTGTTTGAGAGACTGTTTGATTGATATATTTGTGTTTGTTTCTTTTCCTGCTGTATTTTTGTTTTGATTTTTGGTGACTGTTTCTTGCTGAGTCGTTTTCTCTCTGTGTGTGTTTTTTTTTGATTGGTTGTGCTTGTTTGTGTGCGTGAATTTTGTTGACTGGGACTGATTTTTTTTGGAAGGATGAGTGAGAGAAAACGCAAGCTGAATTTTACACTTGTGGAAAAACAGATTCTTGCCGGGGCCATTAGCGACTATGGGCGTTTCCTCCACGGCCCACAGAGTGCCAACACCACCCCGGCCAGGAGGAGGGAGATATTGGATAGGATCACTGAGCAGGTGAATTCAGCGGGGCAGGGGGAGACACGGACCAGGTCTGGGATTGACAAAAAAATCAATGACCACCGGCGTCTGGTCAAAAAGAAGCTGGCCAGAATGCATGCCCATGCCAGGGGCACAGGAGGGGGCCCACCATGCCATATTAGCCTGACAGCGGAGGAGCGTGCGGTGGCCCTGACCTTTCAACGGCATGAAGTTGCGGGCCTGCCCGGCTTTGACTCAAGTCCGGAGCCCGTGGTGCCAGGTAAGTTTTTTTTTTTTTTATATCAGGTGTGTAGCATGTGTGGGGGAGGGGGTGAAAGGGAATATGTGGCAAGTGTGTGGATCCTCCAACCTGTGAATGTTTTGTGTCATCCACAGATGTGCAGGAGGGTGCAGGGCCATCTGGCCTGACCGCACCAACCCCAGGACAGCAGTCTAATGAGGCCCCCCCAACAAGGCCGGAGTCCGCAGAGGAGTTTCAAGAGGAGCAGGAGAATCATGAGGAGGAGGAGAATCATGAGGAGGAGGAGTCCATGTCAGGCACTGGACGTTTGGGTTTTGAGGACTCTTCCCCTCTGCCTGGCAGCAGGCAGGCCTCCCTAAGGGGGAGCCCCCCCCCTCCTCCCCCAACATGGCTCCCCTCACAATGGCCTCCCCTTCTCCCCGGCCACAAGCATCAGCTGGAGGCAGGATGTCATCCCAGACCACCAGGGGGTTGGCCGATCTCCTGCCCGCCACCCTGAGAAGGGACCAGTTCCTCCAGACCCGCCATCTGGGACAGGTCAGCCAGACATTGGTGCGGATGGAGGAGAGCCTGTCCTCCATCAAGGATACGCTGGGGAACCTGGACTCCCACTCCCGGGCTTTCACAACCTGCCTAAATGAACTGCAGATGACATCAGCAGGCGTTGGGCAGGATGTGAGGGCCCTTACCCTGGCTATCCAGGCCAACACGGCAACACTTGGTGCTGCCCTGGACAGAATAGCCGTGGCCTTGGAGGGCAGGCCGCCAGAGATCAGGGGCTGCTCCTCCTTCCCCGGTTTTACCCCTCCCCCATGAGTCTCCCCTGAGAAGCTGGGGCCGTGGCCGGGGGCGCCCCAGGCGTGGCTCACGCAGAGGGCACTAATTTGTTTTTCCCCATTTTTTTTTTTTTTTTAAATAGATTTTTTTTTTTTAGTGATTTTTTTTTTTTGTGCTGGAAATTTTTTGCTTTTGCAGGTCATTTTTTTTTTGTGATTTTTTTTTTGTGTTGTGAATGCTGTGTGAATGTGGGGGTGACATTTCTGCCGGAAAAGGGGTGTCACCCTCTATTTTGGTGGAGAAGGGTTCCCCAGGACCAGGGAGAAGTGATACCCAGGTCCGTGTGAATGGTGTATGAATGTACAGTGACATAATTGGAGCCTTGGCGTGGCGTTGCTGCTCACAAGTCCAGCATTGGTGGACTGGTGCCAATCCAATTTGATGAGGATGTGATGTGTATGTGCTAGGGACCACAGTGGTGTGCATGCATGCATTCTTATTGTGCCATGATTAATGTGTGTGTTTAACGTGCAAAGATGCATAATGTGAGCTGGCATGAGATGGGGTCATGAAATGGGGTCCCAGTGCATATGCAGAGTCACCTTGAAGGGAAAAGACAGGAGGATGTTAGTCATGCATGTGCCACTTGTGAGGTGTGCATCACGGGAGGGGATAGTCATGCCTGACTCCCATGTCACTCACCAACCAGCCAGCTGTCCCCATACATGTTCTGTTCGAAATCTGTGGGGATGGGGCTCTGATTGTATATGTAGCTGTCATGGGTGTCATGGGTGGTGCCATGTGTTGGGCTGCTGATGTCCTCCTGCAAGGTTGTGGTCATTCCAGGATGACATGAGGGGTGAATCTGAAGATGCGAGACACCTCAGAATCACTCATGCCAAAGATGTCTATGCGTGTGTGATATATCAAGTGAAGAGTGAGGGGCTTGTATCAGATAAGAATATTGTATTAGATTAGATAAAATTGTAAATTTTATATAAGCAAATAAAAAATAAAAAACATCTACCGTGCCCTCCTTAGTGCCCTCCTAAGACCCCTTTCACACTGGGGTATTTTTCAAATCGCCTGTAAAGCGCCTGAAAGAAGTTGCATCTGCAATCCCAATGTGAAAGCCTGAGTGCTTTCACACTGAGGCGCGGTGCTGGCAGGGTGTCAAAAAAAGTCCTGCAAGCAGCTTCTTTGCAGCGCTTTAAGAGCATTGAATACACCGCTTCTTAAGCGCCACTTCCCATTGGGGGAGCTTTTTTTTTACGCCAAATCGCCTGAGAAACGCCCCAGGGTCTTAGCGGCGCTTTACCATCATTTTTTGGGCACTGACAGTGTGAAAGGTCTCTGAAAGCACCTGGGCTTTCACATTGGGATTGCAGATGAGGCTTCTTTCAGGCGCTTTACAGGCTTTTTTTAATGCCAAAGCGCCTGAAAAACGCCCGAAAAATGCCCCAGTGTGAAAGGGGCCTAAGACTTCTCTCAATCCATCACTACCCCAACTGCAGTTTCTCACACCTCTCTCCATGCTCTCACTGATAGCGGAAGCAATTGGCTTACTTTTGCTCTTATTCAAGCTGGGCAATGCTGCGTGTGTCTATGGAAGCATAAAGCTTGGCTCAGCAGTGCATCCACATGTGTGCCTACATAGCACATGGCTTGCTTTGGGAGCACACAGGAGATGAGGAGAAGAGAATACTGGCGAGGGACTTCAGAAGACATGGTAAGGGACCACTTTGTGCAATACCCTTGCACAGAGAAAGTAGGTATAACATGCTTATTATTATTTTAATTTTTTTGTAATTTCTTTATTTACCAAAGAACCTGCTCTGTGAAATGGTCTTGCACAGAGCAGCCTGGATCCTTCCCTTCTTGGTTCTCTCTTTGGTGCTCCTGGTTCCCCTCTCCTGTCCCTAAGCCACGCCAAAGCTCTATGTGTCCATTCAGACTCGAGCTGCGGTTCGGCCCTGCCCCCTCTATCTCCTGATAGGCTAACTGACTTTGACAGCAGCGGGAGCCAATGGTGTCATTCAGGAGGGAGTGCACATCACTGGACAGAGATGGACCTCAGGTAAGTATTTTATCTTAATGCATAGAATGCATTAAAGAGGAAGTAAACCCCCCGAAAAATGGGGGAAAAAATAACCTGCAAGAGAAAGGCATAATGAGCTAGTATACATAGCATACTAGCTTATTGTGTGTCACTCACCTGAGATCGAAGCCCCCAAAGTCCTCCTCGTTCCCCTGCGACGCCGCCGCCATGTCTCCTCACATCTTCTTCCTGTCTTGGTCTGGGCAGGAGGTGGGGTTTAACCACTTCAGCCCCAGGCCATTTGGCTGCCAAATGACCAGGCCCCTTTTTGCGATTCAGCACTGCTTCGCTTTAACTGACAATTGCGTGGTCGTTCGTCGTGGCTCCCAAACAAAACTGACGTCCTTTTTTTCCGACAATTAGAACTTTCTTTTCGTGGTATTTGATCACCTCTGTGGTTTTTATTTTTTGCGCTATAAACAAGAATAGAGTGCAAATTTTAAAAAAAAATCTATATTTTTAACTTTTTGCTATAATAAATATCCCCAAAAAATATATATTTAAATAAAAATTTCCTCAGTTTAGGCCAATATGTATTCTTCTACATATTTTTGGTAAAAAAAAAAATACAATAAGCATTTATTGATTGGTTTGCTCAAAAGTTATAGCATCTACAAAATAGGGAATATTTTTATGTCATTTTTATTAATACTTTTTTTACTAGTATTGGAGCCGATCAGCAATTTTTATCTTGACAGCGACATTATGGCAGACATATCGGACACTTTTGACGCTATTTTGGGACCATTCACATTTATAAAGCGATCAGTGCTATAAAAATGCACTGATTACTTTATAAATGTGACTGGCAGTGAAGGGGTTAACCACTAGGGGGCTAGGAAGGGATTAAGTGTGTCCTAGGGAGTGATTCTAACTGTTAGGGGGAGTGGCTACAAGTGACATGTTACTGATCGCTGCTCTCGATGAGAGGGAGCAGACGATCAGTGTCAGTGTCACTTGGCAGAACAGGGAGATGCTTGTTTACACTTGCCTCTCCCCGTTCTGCAACTATTGGGTAAATGAGGTTTAAAGTGGATGTAAACTTGATTCATGAAATTTGACCTAGGCACATATATCTGCAGTGTTTTCATGTGTCTTTCTGCTGCTCTGTTATTCTGTTATCAGTATAATAACTTCTGACAAAGTTCTCTGACAACTGAGATAAAACCAGCCTGACATTTGTGTCAGTGTGGGTGATAGAAATAGATTAGCAGAGAGCTGGTCTATTCACAGCACAGCTCTGCACATTCCTTCCTTTCTCTGCCTGTGTGGAGACAGTGGGGTAGATTCATGTAGAGATCCGACGGTGTATCTACTGATACACCGTCGGATCTGTGAGATCCGACGCTCGGATCTATGCGGCTGATTCCTCGAATCAGGTTCCGCATAGATCTCCCTTAGAGCCGACTGGTGTAACTGAGTTACACTGTCGATTCTTAGGCTGCATTCTCCCCGTCGTCCGCTAGGTGGCGCTTCCGTTCTTCTTCGCGCCGATTATGCAAATGAGCAGAAACGCCGATTCAGAATCGAATGCCCGGGCAACTTTTTTTCTTTACGTCGTTTGCGTTCGCCTTTTTCCGTCGGATTGTTACCCCTGCTATATGCGGGGTAAGTGCGGCGGATCCTATGTTAAGTATGGCCGTCGTTCCCGCGTCGAATTTTGAATTTTTTACGTCGTTTACGTAAGTCGTCCGGGAATATGGCCATACGTTAATAGCGTTAACGACGAACACAATGACGTCCTAGCGACGTCATTTAAAGCAATGCACGCTGGGAAATTTAGCCGGCGGCGCATGCGCTGTACGATCGGCGCGGGGACGCGCGCAATTTAAATAGTAAACTCCCCCTAGCCGCGGAATTTGCATTCCGCCGGGGGATTTACGATCCGCCAGGGCTACTTACGAGGCAAGTGCTTTCTGAATACAGCACTTGCCTCAAAAACTGGCGCAGGCGGATCGTAAAACAGATAGATCATGCGGATCAAAAGATCCGCTGATCTACATGAATCTACCCCAGGGTGTGTGCATTTCCTCCAAACAGCTGTCACACAGTGTATGCCAAGGATCCACACTGAGTGCTGAACAAGAAGAGAAAATCTCTAACACAATGTGCACTTTCTAAAGAATATAACAAGCTGAAGACAGCAGATGTGCAGGTAAAACTTAGGGAGATTTGTTTCATCTCTGTGTACCATCCAAGGCTGTTCACTTATGTGAGGGTTTACATCCACTTTAATAATGATAAATGTAAAGTTATGCACTTGGAGACTAATGCCGCGTACACACGATAATTTTTTGGCATGAAAAAAACCTAAATGTTTTAAAACGTAATTTAAAATGATTGTGTGTGGGCTTCACACCGTTTTTCGGCTTCTGAAAAAAATTCAAAATGTCGTTTTTCGTGTTGTAAAAAATGATCGTGTTTGGGCAAAAACAACGACCAGAAGCAAGTTATGAGACGGATGCCTCGCTCTGGTAAAACTACCATTCATAATGGGACGATGCTCTTGAGGCCGCAGACGAAGGAGAATCTTGTCTTCTGATTCTGCTGGACCTAAGTGCAGCCTTTGACACGGTAGACCACAAACTTTTATTGACTCGGCTGGCTGAGGTAGCCAGAGACACAGAATGTGATTTACCATGGTTTTCCTCCTTTTTGGAAAACCGATCACAAACAGTGAAATTGGGACCTTTCAGTTCTGAAAAACGCACGGTGTCATGTGGAGTTCCTCAAGGCTCACCTCTGTCACCGGTGCTCTTTAACATCTATCTTCGCCCTCTCTTTGAAATCATCAGTAGTCAACAACTACTTTATCACTCATATGCAGATGACACGCAACTGTATTTTCACATCTGCAATAAAAAGGATCATCATCTCAGTTTAGAGAATTGTCTCTCTTTGATAGAAAACTGGATGACTAAGAGTTATCTCAAACTCAACAGTTCCAAAACAGAACTTCTTCTGTTTCATGCAAGTCGCAAGAGTCAACTGGCAACAACCTGGACACCTCCGCCCATTCTGGGCCAGATCATCACCCCTAGCTCCAAAGTCAAAAGCAGGGCCGGTACAAGGCAGGGGCGGACTGAGAACGTGCCCATGGCGCTACCATTTGCTATGCTGAGGGGGGGCGCAGCCTGCAGGTGAAGTTCTGCCACGGCCGCCAGTGTGTACAATTACACCTGTGTCATAGCCAGCGCAGCGGCAAAGTACAAATTGTGAGTGCAGAGTGTGCTCCTGCATCAGTCACCTTACTTCCCTGACAGTTTCACTGTTTTCTTCCCCCTACGGAGTAGTCTCGTAGTATCTGCCAGCGTGGTGATGTCACTCACTGCCGGAGGCGAGGTGGGAGGTCTCAGAGGAGCGCAGGGAGCTTGACCTAGAGGAGCCGAGGAGCCTGGCTCTAACTGAAAGCTCAAAGATGTGGAAACTGGGAGACTCAGGACTCGAGGCAGAGCACACGGCAAGAAGGTGAGCTGTGCTGTTGTTGGGGGAAGGCTGGGGAGATAAGCTGCAAAATTTCTGCTAGGAGGGTTTGTCTTGCAGTAAAGAGTTATATTCCTAGGTGACAAGGGGATGGTGGAGATTAGAGCTAGCAGCAACCCCCCAGAGCTGACAGACATTTCCCAAACTGACTTGCAGCCCTCTCTATAAAAATAAACCCCAATTGCTGTGTCCAGTTAATGTGAAGTGAAGTTAATTTATGACCTGATGACCATCCTATTTAACCCTGTGTTATCCAAAAATCAGTACAACCCAAAACTCACCACCTATCACCCATCTAAACACTCTATAAATGAAATAAAAGGAATTTTTAATAACAGCTTACCTGTAAAATCCTTTTCTTGGAGTACATCACGGGACACAGAGCGCATAGTCATTACATATGGGTTATATGGGTACCTTCAGGTGTGGACACTGGTGTAATCAACTTCACAGGAAGTTCCTCCCTATATAACCCCCTCCCACTGAGAGTGCTTTAGTTTTGTAGCAAGCAATTTCTCTGAGGTTACACAATGTTCCCCAAAAAGAGGGGTGGGAGCTCTGTGTCCCGTGATGTACTCCAAGAAAAGGATTTTACAGGTAAGCTGTTATTAAAAATCCCTTTTTCTTGATCGTACATCACGGGACACAGAGCGCATAGTCATTACATATGGGATGTCCCAAAGCAATGCTCCATGAAGGGAGGGAGACCGTAAGGCCAAAAATAGCCAAACAGAAAATATATCAGGAGGTAAAATAGCTCCACCAACAGAAAAAAAGGGGGCGTGAACGGGCCAGAGGATTCTATACTGCTGCCCGTAGGACCGCCTGCCCAAATGCTGCGTCCGCAGCCTTTGTGACGTCCAACTTATAAAATTTAGTAAACGTATGTACGGAAGACCAGGTTGCCGCTTTGCAAACCTGTGTCATAGAGATCTGATGGTGTGCCGCCCAAGAGGCACTCATGGCCTCGTAGAATGGGCCTTAACTGATAAGGGCGGTGGAACGCGCTTCAGACCATAGGCCTGAAAAATCAGCTGCTTAATCCACCTAGCCAAGGAAGACTTGGCAGCCGGCTGACCCTTCTTGGGGCCATCCGGAAGAACGAAAAGCACATCTGTTTTCCGAATCTTTTCTGTAGCCTTGAGATAAACCCTCATGGCTCGGACCACATCCAAAGTATGAAGCAATCTTTCCTCTCTGGACTGGGGAGTAGGAAAGAAGGATGGTAGGACTAGGTCCTGATTCAAGTGAAAACTGGATATGACCTTAGGAAGGAAAGAAGGCTGAGGCCGCAGAACCACTCTGTCCTTATGCAGAATCAGGTACGGTTCCCTGCAAGACAAGGCTGCCAGCTCGGAGACCCTTCTGGCCGAAGCCATAGCCACCAAGAAAACCAACTTTCGGGTTAGCAGCACAAGAGGGATTTCTGTCAGAGGTTCAAACGGCTGCTTTTGTAAAGCTGACAAGACCAGATTTAAATTCCAGGGGCAGAGGGGAGCTCTAATAGGGGGATTTACATGCAAGACCCCCTGCAAAAAGGTTTTCACAAGCGAATGTGTGGCCAAAGGCCTTTGAAACCATATCGATAAGGCAGACACCTGCCCCTTTAGAGTACTAAGAGCCAACCCCTTGTCAACGCCAACCTGGAGGAATCGCAAGATCCTGTCAATAAAAAACTTGCGAGGATGCCCTCCTTGAGACTCGCACCACTCCACATAGGTTCTCCAGACTCTGTAATAGATATTTCTAGAGACTGGCTTTCTAGCTTGAATTAACGTAGATATGACTTGGGCAGAGAGGCCTCTGCCCTTAAGAATTAGAGATTCAGCCGCCAAGCCATCAAATTTAGCTGCTGTGAAGCAGGGTGGTAGATCGGGCCCTGAGACAGCAGATCTGGGCGCAGGGGGAGTGGCCACGGTGCCCTTACTGACATCCTCACGATGAGTGCGTACCAAGCCCTTCTGGGCCAGGCTGGGGCCACCAGGATCACCGGCCTGCGCTCCACCCTGATCCTTCGTAGAAGGCGGGGAATCATCTGTAGTGGAGGGAACGCATACAGGAGAGAAAACTGGTGCCAGGGGCAAACCAACGCATCGGTCCCGTAGGCCGAGGGGTCCCTGGCTCGGGATACGAATTTGTCCAATTTCTTGTTGAATCTTGTTGCCATGATGTCCACATCGGGAACTCCGAATCTTTGGCAAATCTCTTGGAATACCTGGGGGTGAAGAGACCACTCTCCCGGGAGTAACTGTTGACGACTCAAAAAATCTGCTTGAGAATTGTCTATCCCTGGGATGAACACTGCTGAGATGCAGGGTACATGGGCTTCGGCCCATGAAAAAATCAGGTTTACTTCCCTTTGAGCCGCTAGGCTCCTTGTGCCCCCCTGGTGGTTTATGTATGCCACCGCCGTGGCATTGTCGGACTGTTACCTTACTGGCAGACCCTGCAGGGGAAGAGTCCAGGCGACCAGGGCCAACCGAGCAGCTCTGATCTCTAGGACATTGATGGGAAGCAGACTTTCTGCCTCTGACCACTGTCCCTGCTGGGTCCGTTTTCCTAAGATTGCCCCCCAACCTGTTAGGCTGGCATCTGTGGTTACTATCTTCCACGAGATGGGGCAAAAGGTTTTCCCTTTTGATAATTTTTGAGGATCAGCCACCAGTACAGGCTGTGCCTGACTCCTGGGGAAAGAACTAATGGACGGTCTAATGCCTGTATGGACTTGTTCCAAGCAGAGAGAATAGCTGCTTGCAGAATTCTGGTATGGATCTGGGCATAGGGCGCTGCTTCGAAGGCGGCCACCATCTTTCCCAGCAGTCGCATGCATAGGCGAATAGTCGGCTTCTTTTTGCCTAAGACTATTTGAATCGTTTGAATCAACGACCTGATCTTCTTTTGAGGTAAAAATACCCTCTGGCATTCTGTATCTAACCGAAAGCCTAGATATTCCAACTGTCTTGTGGGTTGTAACCTTGATTTTTCTTGGTTCACAATCCACCCGAACTCTTCTAGATGCCGCACTGTGCGGACTACTGCATGATTGAGGTTGGAAGCTGAACTGTCGATAACCAGGAGATCGTCCAGGTATGCTAGGACCAAG
Source organism: Rana kukunoris (assembly GCA_029574335.1). Classification (NCBI taxonomy): domain Eukaryota; kingdom Metazoa; phylum Chordata; class Amphibia; order Anura; family Ranidae; genus Rana; species Rana kukunoris. Next base: position 175,557,441 of record CM056057.1, read on the forward strand.
ATGCCTTCTGTCCTTAGGACGGCTAGCACCGGGGCTAACACCTTTGTGAATACCCGTGGAGCTGTTGCCAACCCGAAAGGGAGGGCTACGAACTGGTAATGACTTTGATTTATCGTAAAACGAAGAAACTTGTGATGTGCTGGTTAAATCGGCACATGCAGATATGCATCCTTTATGTCTATAGATGCTAGGAAGTCGCCCTGATGCAGGCTGGCTGTCACTGAACGTATGGAGTCCATACGAAAGGTCTGAATCCTTAGAAAGCGATTTAGGCGTTTGAGGTCTAATATAGGCCTGACGTCGCCATTGGGTTTTGGTATAACAAAAAGGTTGGAGTAGAATCCCAGACCCCTTTCTTGGGTTGGTACTTCTACAATTACTCCTTGGAGCAAGAGGCGATCCAACGCCTTTACGAGAGAGGCCCTCTTTAAACGGGTCGCTTGGAAGACTTGACCCCTGAAAATGAGGAGGGGGGATTTCTCGAAACTCTAGTTTGTAGCCTGAGGCTACTACGGACCGAACCCAAGCGTCGGGAATTCTGGCCTTCCAGACTTCGGAGAAAAACTGAAGCCTCCCCCCCACCCAAGAGAGTGGGGGCGCCCCTTCATGAATCTGACTTGATGACTGGTTTAGCCGGCTTGCGAGACCAGGGCCTCTTGTTTGCCGCGGCTTGTCCCTGTGGGCGGCTATTAACTGCTGAACGCCCGGGAGGCCGTCGATACTGACGAGAAGTCGAAGGGGCCGAGCCTACAATGGCCTGTCGTTTAAACGTGGGCCCACGCGGTCTTTTCTTGACCGGTAAGGAAGTACTTTTTCCACTTGATATGGTGTGGATATATTTATCTAGGTCTTCCCGAATAGTCTTCCCCCATGAAAGGGAAACCCTGCTAAAAGCTTTTTGCAGGGTGCCTCTGCTGACCAGTTCTTTAGCCACAACAGACGACGCATGTGAACCATCAGTAGAGATGAACGGGATGCCTGTTGGATGGAGTCCTTAATAGCATCTATTGCAAAGCAAGAGCCCTAGGGAATTCTGCTAATTCATGAGTATGCTGAGCCGGCATGTCTTTTAATATATGTTTTGCCTGATCCTTCAAGGCCTGACAAACACCAATGGCTGCTACTGCTGGCTGAACCATGGCACCTACTGAGGTGAAAGCTGCTTTCAGTAGGGTCTCGAATTTCTTGTCGACCGGATCCTTGAACATATGGACATTTTCAACCGGACAAGTCAGGGATTTATTCACGCAGGAAATGGCTGCGTCCACTGTAGGGAGAGCCCATTTCTTAACATATTCCTCTTTCATAGGGTAGAGAATAGAGAATCTTTTAGGAGGGACAAAGATTCTATCAGGTCGAGCCCAATCCTGGTAAATCACGTTCCGCAGAAGGGGGTGCATTGGAAAAAATGCACAAGTTAATGGAGCCTTTAAAGAACCCAATGAGGATACCTCCGGGGCTACTAGTTCTGGCACTGGAAGTTTAAAGGCAGTGCGAACCATATCTGTCAAAGATACTGCTGGATCTAAGGCTGAGTCCCTTTAAGCAAAAAAACTTTTTTTTTTTTTTTTTCTGGTCAATAGTGGACCTAAGTCCTAGACCTGAAGATCCACAAAACCGCCACTAGGTGTCCCTGTGTGGCCAAAAGACCCAGCTGCACGCTCTGTATCCTTTCTTCCTCTGCCTCCAGGAGGGAAAGACCAGCCAGAGAGAAGTTTTCCCTTTATACAGACCCTGACGCTGCTGGCCCGCCCCCCCGACGCACGCCGACGCTATAAAAGGCGGCGTGCACGCGCGCGCACACAATCGCGCGCACACAATCGCGCGCACACACGCGCGCACAATCGCGCGCACCACGCTGAAACCACATGGAGGAAGCAGAGCAGAGGAACAACATGGACCAGCGTTATGCAGCACCAACAGACACCAGGTAAGCACTAATCTTATTGTAGTGCACACACAGCGAGGAAGCTGTCCCCTTGGGCTTCCTAAGAAACAGGAGTTTTTACCAGCAATTACCTCTTTAAAACATGTGGGGTTGCAGTATCAGTGTTAACAGGCAGACCTGGGGTGAGTAGCAAATATATAACTTACACAAGTATACATATATCTACATGTTATCTGGGTAAACATTAGAATCCCATCCTGCCTCAACAGACATAGTGGAGATAGTGGCTGATGCACCAGCATACTGTTAGCCAACCCAGAACCCCCAGGGGGATACCTACTGTCGAACCAAGTCCCGCAGGTTCCCTCTTACCTGCTCCACGCCGCAGGGTATTGCAAAATGCAAGAGGCCCAACCTTCCCCCATCTCCGTGGGTATTGTCTTGGACCTTCAGGGACCGGGGTCCTGTGTTAAGGAACCCACACCCCTGGACCTATATAGTATCCTGGCATCAGTAGCGTTTAGTTCTTGGAAGAGACTAAGGCACTGGAGCCCAGAATCCAGCCCTCCAAGGAGAGGCATTATAGGCAAAACCCCACTCCAGCAGGGCCCGGGTACCGTACATCTTGGCTCTGAAGCACTTCGGACGGATCCGGCTAGCTATCCTGGGTCCCGAGACCTCCGAGGGACAGCTAGACGTGACCAACACCTAAGACACTGGCGAAAAAACTAAAGCACTCTCAGTGGGAGGGGGTTATATAGGGAGGAACTTCCTGTGAAGTTGATTACACCAGGGTTCCACACCTGAAGGTACCCATATAACCCATATGTAATGACTATGCGCTCTGTGTCCCGTGATGTACGATCAAGAAAATAGTCCCTAGCCACTTTCCGCTGCCTGTATGCATATATAAATGCAAACATTTCTGTACTGAGAATGTGCGCCCTTTAACGTAAAAGGCGCACATCCTCAGTACAGAAATGTTTGCATTTATGCTTCCAGCATGATTACCAGCGAGAGCCAAAACAGTCCAAATGCATTCCCTATCTTCTCATCACCCCTCCCTATTCACCCCTCAGACACTGCCACTTAGACCACTTTCACGCTGATGCATTTTTGCGCTAAAAATAGAGCCTGAAACTGCCTCTTCTGCAGCCCCAGTGTGAAAGCCTGATTGCTTTCACACTGGTGCAGTGCGTTTGCAGCACAGGGAAAAAGTCCTGCAAGCAGCATCTTCGAGGTGGTTTAGGAACGGTGAATACACCGCTCCCAAAATGCCCCTGCCATTGTAATCAATAGCCAGCACTGCCTAAGCGGTAAGCACCTGCAAAGCGCTTTTCCAGATGCTAGTGGGGGTTAAAAGCACCCCGGTAGTGGTCAAAAAGCACAGCTAAAACTAGCGACGATTTACCACTAAAGCAGCCAGCACCTTAGTGTGATAGTAGCCTAAAATAAATATCTTCGCCCTGGGCACCAAATAGCCTTGTCCCAGCACTGGTCAAAAGTTCGGGTCATCTTTGACACCTACATGACAATGGACGCACAAATAGGGTCAGTAGTCAGTGGATCTCACCATCTGTTGCGCCTACTACGCAGACTTATTCCATTTATTCCCAAAGAAGACGTAGCAGTCGTGGTGGGAACAATTGTGAACTCCAGACTGGACTATACAAATGCCCTTTACCTCGGACTCCCTAAGTACCAAATCACTCGGCTGCAAGTCGTTCAAAATACGGCCGTCAGACTTGTGACTGGGAAAAAACCCTGGGAATCCATCTCACCTTCACTGAGATTCCTTCATTGGTTGCCAGTAAAAGACAGAATTGCTTTTAAAGCACTTTGTATAATGGAGTAAGCACATTCATCATGCTGTAACAGACAAAAAAGCGCAAATCGTCTTTTACTAACAAGGAATCAGCTAAAACCAGCCCAAAGTCGAATAGAACTTCCCCTTTAGAGTGCCGTTGTACATGTTGTAATTCACCGCGCTTTGTTCATCATTTTTCAAAAACGATGGTGTGTGGGTAACATCGTTTTTAATGATGAAGTTGGAAAAACGTCATTTTTTGGACATGCTGAAAATGACGTTTCTCAGCATGGAGAATGCGCACGCCTAAGCTGGAAGCATCTGCACACACGAAATTGTTTTTGAATCCATGCTGAGAACCCGTATTTGTGCAGGGTGAAGGACTGTTGTTTTTAACTGTATCAGTGCAAACTGAATAAACTGTCAGCTTCTTTTTTAAACCTGTTACACTATGGAGTTCCTTTTTTTCTTTTACGATATCCTCAATTAAGCTGAACATCTGAGCTACATCTTGGAGTGAGATATCTCTTGGAGGGGAAAATCTCTACAGCCTTTCTAAGTAGCCCTGAGCTGTCAGCAGTGGAGCGATTCTTAGGTCCCAGCCGCGGATAAGTGTGTTGAATGCTTTACTGACCCCTGGAAGGGTCCAACATTGCGGTAAGTGGCCATCTATTACTTCCCTACATAGAACAGATGAGGGGCATCTTTGGAATTATTTATAACACCACATTGGAAATTTCCTATGAACTGTGCTACAAAGGCATTAGGAAATAAGTTTTTGAGCACCCACCATTGGAATCTTATTTGGGACTTTGTATCTTCGCTTTTTTATAATATTATTTGTACATAATATTATTTTTTTCACCATTCACAGGTTGCTGTGGAAACACATATTTTTCTACACATATTTTTCTATACATATGTTACATTGTTGCGCGCCTTTGTCCTTTGTATATATATGTCTTGTGGATCCCTATATTGGGCTTCTTTGTATTAAGGTGCAGCATTTTTCACATTTTATTTTTTCACGTTCATCACAGGTTTTTATACCCATATATCAATCAGTTAAGGGGTGGTAGCGCAGATTGTCTTACGTACACACGATCGAATTTTCCATTGTAAAAACCTTGGATGATTTTTCTGACGGTATTCCGCTCAAGCTTGGCTTGCATACACACTATCACACAAAAGTTCTATGAGTTTTCGTCCATCAAGAACGCGGTGACGCACAACACTATGACAAGCCGAAAAAATAAAGTTCAATGAGTCGAATTGTTTCCGAGCACGCGTCAGGAATTTTGTGCGTTGGAATTGCTACAGACCATAGGAACTTTTTCCGTAAGAACCAGCTCTCAATCTTTTGTTGGCGGAAATTCCGACAGGAAAAGTCTGATGGAGCATACACACATTTTCGTTCAAAAGCTCACATCGGACTTTTGCTGTCGAAATTTCTGATTGTGTGTACGGGGCATAAGTGTCCAGTGATTATTCTTAGTCACATGCTGTGTGGGTGTTCTCCAGCAGGGTGTGCTAGAGATATTACTGTACATTTTAGATATTTAATACCTGGCCAATCAGCAGGCCTGGGGAGCTTTCTATATCACTTCCTGCTCTTTCTCTTTCCCTCCAGGGACTTTCCCTGAGAGGATGTCTGTGTGTTCCACTTAGGTAGGTCTCAGACCTTAAGGCCTTTTAAATGTATGTCCTTTCATAATGCGTTTTTATAATATGAATCCGGTCACTATTTTACAATCCGCCACCGCTCTGCATAGTTATTCAAAAAAGATCGTTTATAAAACTAGGTCCACACGTTGTCATTTTGCTTGTGGGCATTGTGAAGCCAACAAGCACTTACTTCCTGGAAGTCTTGGATGGGGAGTGATAATTGGACAGCGCACTGCATCCTGTGAACTGACACACATTTTCCAGGAGCATTAGAGGGAGATGATGTCAGAGCCTTAGGTGATTCCTTAGGCAGATTTCGTGGGACCGCATAGCAACAGGCATTTCCAGATGAGTATTTTGTTTTTTTCTTTTTTAGGTCTAATGAGCACAATAATGAAAATAAAATTTGGGGATGGAAACTCCACTTTAAGCTGCTGTCTGAGATGAAGAGCTACTGGACATTGGGGAAGCAAAGCTGCGGTTGTCCTACCACAGGCATGACCGACTGAGCTAGGAAGCACCACATGAACCTTCTCACTGCTGTCCTGCTTTGTACCCTAATACTGAGAATACACAGGAACCTCAGCTACCAAGGAGCCACAATTATGAGATGTATTCCAGCCAGCAGAGTTCTGTTTACAAAAGGATTGATATTAGTGAGAAGACCATGTATGAGACCAGAGACTGTGTATTGTTAATGGAACCCTCAGGTATCCTGTGTTCCCTCCACCCTCCTTCCCAATCTTCATGCATGTGCATTATTAAAACATCTAAAATGTATTCAAAGTAACTGGCGCCCTTAATTAAAGGGGTTGTAAACCCTTGTGTTTTAAGGTGAAAAACACCTTGCTGTGTCCGGCCCCCCAGCCCCCCATTTAACTTACCTGAGCCCCGAATTTACATGGACGTGATCCTGCGTCGCTTTCCCCACAGCTTCTCGGCTCTTCATTGGATAGATTGATAGCAGTGCAGCCATTGGCTCCCACTGCTATCAATCTTATCCAACGACGCGGAGGCCGGGGGGACGGGGATGAGTCAAACACGCAGTGGCTATGGACGTTGAGTGTGAAACGGAACCACGCCCGCAAGTTAACCCCCTCGGGATAGCGCTTCCCAGAGGGGGTTATCTATTGCAGGGAGGAGCTGCCGTGGGACCCCAGAACAGGTGGATCGGGGCCACTCTGTGCAAAACGAATCGCACAGTGGAGGTAAGTATTACATGTTTGTTATTTAAAAAATAAATAAAAGCTGAACCCATAGTATTCTCCACCCCCCGGGAAAAAGGACTTTCACCCTGAGGAGTGTACCTGGGACATTTATCACCAAGAGAGTTTAGAACATTAAATTGCACCTATTGGGCATCAATAGAGCCAAATGTACCAGGACTGGTTACCGATAGCGTTACATAAAGATACACAAAAAATGTGTCATGAGAAGCAATGTTATTCAATGAGGCTCCCCAAATATCTGCGTTGCAATTTGAAAACAGAGGCCATTTTCTGTCCCCCTTCTGTCTCCTGAACTTGTCTGTGCTGTCTACTGCCGCTTGAAGATGATTGCATCTTGTTGTAACAGGAGAATGTGTGTGTGCCTCAAGTCAAGGCAGATTCTCCTCCCATCTATGCCCTACAGTGCCAGGCACCATTCCATGTTCCACATCTCAGTGAAGGAGGGTGCTTCTACTATGGTCTAGGCAGAGCTGTATGTGTCAGATTGGCCTGGCAGGTTCACCCAGTTTAAAGGCTAAATAGCATTGTATATTATATTTATTTAAGTAGGGAAAGGAGATTATTTAGCCCTTTAGGGTAGGGGTCTTCAAACTTTCTAAACAAAGGGCCAGTTTACTGTCCTTCAGACTTCAGTAGAGCTGGACTGTGGCCAGTGGGAGAAGAAAATGCCCATCAGTGGTAGTAAACAATGGGCCAGGACTTGTGGTAAGTGGGAATCATTTTTTTTTTAAATGGCGCTTGCAGGCAATAGAAGGATGAATAATGCCCCATCATTGGTTAGTGGGAGAAATAGGATCATTGGTATTAATTCAAAGCGATAGTGCCCTATCATTAGTATTAGTGGGAGGAATTGTGCCCCATCATTGGTTTTAATAAAAGGACTAGTGCCCCATTATTTGTGGACAGATAGTGCCCCATCATTGGTATTAGTGGGAGAAATAGTGCCCCATCATTGGTATAAGTGGAAGGAATAGTGCCCCATCATTGGTATTAGTCAGAGAAATAGTACCCCATCATTGGTATAAGTGGAAGGAATAGTGCCCTGTCATTGGTATTAGTGGGACAAATAGTACCCTGTCATTGGTATTAATGGAAGGAATAGTGCCCCATCATTGGTAATAGTGGGAGGAATAGTACCCTGTCATTGGTATTAGTGGAAGGAATAGTGGCCTATTATTGCTATTAGTGGGAGGAATAGTACCCTATCATTGGTATTAGTGGAAGGAATAGTGGCCTATTATTGCTATGAGTGGGAGGAATAGTACCCTATCCAGTGGCGTCACTAGGGTTGGTGTCACCTGATGTGGTAAAACATGGTGTCACCCCCCCCCCCCCCCCCCCCCCAGCACTAAGCAGGCTTTTGCGTCAGTGTGGCTTACCCCCCTTAACCTGCCACAAAGGATGGCGCCAGAATGGGATGGGGGATGGATGGAGCCCGGATGGTGTCGGGGGAATGGATGGAGCTGGGGTGAGATTGTGGAAATGGATGGAGCGAGGATGAAATCGGGGCAATGGATGGAGCTGGGATGGGATAGGGGGAATTGATGGAGCCGTGATGGGGTGGTGGATGGAGCCGGGAATGGATCGGGGGGGGGGGGTGAATAGAGTTTGAATGGGATCAGGGGAATGGATTAGAGGTCGACCAATATGTTTTTTTCTCTGGCCAATGCCAATATTTAGAAATTGCAGTGGCCGATGGCCGATATATAATGCCGATTTATTTGGGCCGATATGTTAGGCCGCTTTAAAAAAAATTCCCCTTCATCTCATAAAATCTAACAGTTGGACCCCTTTCACACTGGGGTGTTTTTCAGGCGCTTTTGGGCTAAAAATAGCACCTGTAAAGTTTCTGCAAAACAGCTCCCCTGCAGTCTCAGTGTGACCGGCCAAGTGCTTTCACACTGAGGTGGTGCGCTGGCAGGACATTAAAAAAAAGTCTTGCAAGCATCTTTGGAGCCGTGTATACCGCACCTCCACCACTCCTGCCCATTGAAATGAATAGGCACTGCTACTGAAGCACCTGCAAAGCGCTTCTGCAGCGGTGCTGCATTGGCATCTTTAACCTCTTCATCTGCCGCTAGTTGGGTTATAAGCACCCTGCTAGCAGCTGAATAGCGCCTGCCCACTTCAGTGTGAAAGCAGCGGAGTTCCGCCCAAAAAAATAAAAAATATTAAAAGTCAGCAGCTACAATTACTGCTGCTGCTGACTTTTAATATATGGTTACTTACCTGTCCTGGGCGCCCGCGATGTCGGCACCCAAAGCCAATCTCTCCCTTGGCTCTCGGGTGCTGCCCCGGCCATCTTCAGTAAGGGAATCGAGAAATGGGCACAAAAACAGGTAATCAAAACTTTTGGACGAAGAAAAAAATATCTAACTTAACCATTTTATTTTTCATTAAAGTGAATTCTTCCCCCAAAAATTGCTTTTGAAAGACCGCTGTGCAAATACCTTGTGACATAAAATATTGCAACAACCTCTATTTTATTCCCTGGGGTCTAATGTTTCTAAGTGATTTTCTAGCAGAAAATATAGGATTTTTAATTATAAACAACAAGTGTCAGAAAATATTTAGGCCCAGATTCACAGAGCGATTACGCCTGCGCAACTGGTGTTGCGCGTGCGTAAGTCTAAATGTGCGCGTGCGTTTAGATGCGCGCGATTCAGAAAACGATTTACGCCAGAAATCTTTTTTTTTTGTCCGGCGTAATTTCGTTAGACAGACGCATCCGTCCGCGCAAAAATGCGCTAGACACACCATTGATTTGCTAGTCAAATATGCTAATGAGGGACTTACGGGGATCCACAAAAAAACGTTGTTGCTGCGCAGGCTACGCGGTGTGCGCAACAGCAAAATGTTCTGTCTAAAATTAGAGCTGATAAAAGCTGGTCTAAAAAATGAAAAAAAGTCTACTTGTCAGATAAAGCAACACTGTTAGTGAGGAGTTCAGCAGTCACACGTGTTGCACAACAATCTGTATGCCAACATGCCAGGGGCATCGTCGCGCATAGCTATACTACTGACTTTAGATGAACAAAGAAGGAGGAGGGCACGGAGGATGGCACTAAGGAGGGCACGGGAGATGTTTTTTTTATTTTTTTATTTGCTTATATAAAATTTACAATTTAAATTAATCTAATACAATATTCTTATCTGATACAAGCCCCTCACTCTTCACTTGATATATCACACACGCATAGACATCTTTGGCATGAGTGATTCTGAGGTGTCTCGCATCTTCAGATTCACCCCTCATGCCATCATGGAATTAACCACAACCTTGCAGGAGGACATCAGCAGCCCAACACATGGCACTACCCATGACACCCATGACAGCTACATATACAATCAGAGCCCCATCCCCACAGATTTCGAACAGAACATGTATAGGGACAGCTGGCTGGTTGGTGAGTGACATGGGTGGCAGGCATGACTGTCCCCCCCCCATGATGCACACATCACAAGGGGCACATGCATGACTAACATCCTCCTGTCTTTTCCCTTCAAGGTGACTCTGCATATGCACTGGTACCCCATCTCATGACCCCATCTCATGCCAGCTCACATTATGCATCTTTGCACGTTAAACACACACATTAATCATGGCACAATGAGAATGCATGCATGCACACCACTGTGGTCCATAGCACACACACCCCACATCCTCATCACATTGGATTGGCACCAGTCCACCATGCAGGACTTGTGAGCTGCAACGCCATGCCACGGCTCCAATTATGTCACTGTACATTCATACACCATTCACACAGACCTGGGGATCACTTCTCCACCACAAATGAGGGTGACACCCCTTTTCCCGCAGGAATATCACCCCCCACATTCCAAAATCATACACAAACAGAACCAAAAAAATAAAATAAATGACGAGCAAAAATAAAAAATGCCCAGCAAAAATATAATTTAAACAAAATAACAACAAAGAAAACACATAAAAGACAAAAATCACTCTGCAAAACAGTCCTCAAATATCTCAAAGACACGTCACAAACAAACAAAAGCACCTTGCTGTAGAGGGAGGGATACAAAGGGATGTATTTTTGCAAAGGAAGTGCATTTGTGTCTGTCTATTTATGCTGTCTGCGTAGTTCATAAAGTTGCCCTAGTCCATTTCCAATTTCACTAATTGCGCCGCTCCCGAGTTGTGAGCATGCGCACATCGGAGTTGACCATGGTCTCCTTCAAGCGCGCATGCGAGAGCCGGCCGGCCCTTCATTTGCATGGGGTCACGGCTCATTTCAATGTAACACGCCCACGTCCCTCCCAATTTGTATTACTCCTCCTTACGCCTCTGGAAAAAATCTTACGCTTGCGCAATTTCCTGCGCAAAAGCTACGTGAATCGGGGGATTACGCTGCTAGATGGCGCAAGTCTAACGTAATGGCGGTGCGCTACGCCGGACCGATAATGCGCGGATGTACGTGAATCTGGGCCTAAGTCTTTAAATGGTTAAACTGAGAACTTCTCCACAGGAGTTCAGTTCATTGATAAGTAGCAACATTGTAACTCTTTTTTCAAAACTTGGCAGGCTGCCCAGAGACAAGTCTCTCCTCCACAGGAAACTTCAGGCAACTTGCAATCTGTGGAAAAAGGAAGTGAGGTACAGCGCAAAACCAAAATACGTGAAATTAATGATAGTAATATCAGAAGATTATGTAAATGAATAATAGACCAATCTAGACAACACGATTGGTTATATGAACACACATTGTGAAATATGTAAAAAATTACAAGAGTATAATAAATGATAAATATTATATCATAAAATTGAATTAATATAACATCGGTATACAAAACCTAAAGTTATAACTAAAAGAAACATAATAACGTGCACATTAAGATAAATATGAAGCAAATGAAAAAGTCCATAAATATTCCCAAAAGCATGAAAAAGGTATCCGTGTAAAAGTGAGCTGTAAGAAGTCTTCCAAAGAGATGTTCAAAAGCTTGGCACCACCTTCCACCAAAGATACACCCGAGTGTCAGAAAATATAGTCTCCTTACCAGACCACCTGACCACACCTGCGGTCAGACTGCACACGGGTTTGTTTAGAGTCACCCAAACGACTATAGGCTGGAGTTGCTTCTAATCACAATAAGCCCAAGCGGATGGATATCTCAGATATAAAAGAGAAATCGAGAGCCCATAGTGCAGCTTTGCAATACAATTTTTATTTAAAAAAAAACGGAATATATTGCACTTACAAGAGGTCACTGTAAAGCAGGCTCAAACAGATGCACCATATGCGGTCTGGAAACACGGGATCTCGGCGTCCTCTTTGATTCTCTTTCCTGGGTCAGTTCAAAAAACGTGATGACGTCAGAACGCAGGCCACACCTACGCGTTTCGTCATATGTTGACGTCGTCTGGGATTAGCAGCCAATCCCAGACGACGTCAACATATGACGAAACGCATAGGTGTGGCCTGAGTTCTGACGTCATCACGTTTTTTGAACTGACCCAGGAAAGAAAATCAAAGAGGATGCCGAGATCCCGTGTTTGCAGACCGCATATGGTGCATCTGTTTGAGCCTGCTTTACAGTGACCTCTTGTAAGTGCAATATATTCAGTGTTTTTTTAAATAAAAATTGTATTGCAAAGCTGCACTATGGGCTCTCTATTTCTCTTTTAATATCTGAGATATCCATCCGCTTGGCTTATTGTGATTAGAAGCAACTCCAGCCTATAGTTGTTTGGGTGACTCTAAACAAACCCGTGTGCAGTCTGACCGCAGGTGTGGTCAGGTGGTCTGGTAAGGAGACTATATTTTCTGACACTCGGGTGTATCTTTGGTGGAAGGTGGTGCCAAGCTTTTGAACATCTCTTTGGAAGACTTCTTACAGCTCACTTTTTTTTTTCAATTTCTCTATTTATTTTCCTTTTCCAAAAAACATAACATAAAAAATAATATTGCTCTCAACATCAGAGTATCAGTTACATTACTCATTCTCAATACTAATACAATTTCTCTTTCTGTTACAACAGAATCTTAACAGGTACCTTTCCCACTAATAATCCACACTTCCCGCTTCTCCCTTCACCAGGAAGAACGAGGGGAGCGTGCCCCATCAAAATCTCTATTAACTCATATTGGGGTGGGAGGGGTGGTACCGCAGGTGAGGACTCTGTACCCTACATCCTCTGTATTCTATTTATTAGTGTCTGATCAGAAGGGGAACACCCCCTCTGACCCCCCGACCTTCCACATTATCTTATCCCTCTCCCTGTTTCACACATCCCCTTTGATACCTCTAGATCCATATTTACTTATTCTTCCCCGGTTCCCCTCCCCTCCCCTCCCACCCAATCATCAAAAAAAAAAAAAAAAAACCCTCCCCTACTCCTCTTCCATTAATCCAACACCTCCTTCCGACTGGATAAAATTATTCCATGGTGTCCAAGTTTTACAATATATCTCTCTTTTTTTCCTACTTGTCCATATCAGATCTTCCATTCTGTTCAGTTCTTCCACCTTACTCATCCACATACTCAAAGTAGGTGGTTGTCTTTGTTTCCACTTAAGCGGGATGCATGCTTTAGCAGCATTCAACAGATGATGTATCAATGAATTCCCATTTGTTCCCCCGATAGTATCTGACAGATGTAAAAGAAAAAATGCTGGTTCATCTGATATAGTTGTCTCGCTAAATTTTTGAATTATCCTTCTAACCCCTCCCCAGAACCCCCTAATTCCGGGGCAGGTCCAAAAGATATGGACCATTGTGCCCTCCTCTGTCCTACATCTCCAACATTCGCTTTTTATATTTGGGTAATATCTATGAATTTTTTCTGGAGTTCTATACCATTGAGTCAATATTTTATAGTTACTTTCTTGCATTTTCGTACATGTTGCTGTCTTATATACCGCCTGTATCATTTTACTTTTTTGTTTTTCCTCAAAAGTCCTTCCTAGATCATTTTCCCATTTCTGAAAAAAGGGCAACTGGTCATTTTCTGGTGGTCTACTCAATAACGCATACATTTTGGATATTGTATGCGTAATTGGTTCTTTACCCATACAGTGTTTCTCAAAGGGTGTCATCTCTTGCTCCCAATGGCCAGGCTTTATTTGAGTATTCAAAAAATATGTTAATTGTGCTGCTTGCCAGAACTCTAGCTGATAGGGTCCATTTTTTTCCATCAGTTCCTGTGTTGTTAACCAGTTGCCCTGCTTTCTGAAATGTGATATCTGGTATACTCCTCTCTCCCTCAATGCCTTAAAGGGTCCTTCCTGTATACCTGGTATAAATCTGGGATTCCCCAGTATTGGTATTAGTGAGGAGTTATACGTAGATATTTGTTTCTTTGAAAATAGTCTATGGCAAATCTGTAGGGTAGTTCCTATTGTTGGGTGTTTTTTAATATCACCTGCAACTTCTTTATAACACCAGGGTGCTCTACTCAATAATTCTTTACATTGGGCTTGCTCTAGGTTTGGCCATATCTTCATGTTTTTATGTCTACACCAATCCAGTACTCGACCTAGATGGACTGCCTGGTAGTATTTGTAAATGTCTGGTACGGCTATACCCCCGTAATATTTTGGTCGGGACAGCAGTGATTTTTTAATTCTCGGTTTTTTACCTGCCCATATAAATTTTGTAATTATCATTTGTAAATTTCTAAAAAAGATTCCCGGTATCGTAATCGTAATTGACTGAAAAAGATATAAAATTTTGGGCAGTATATTCATCTTGATAATGTTACTCCTTCCAAACCAGGAGAACATTCCCTTATTCCATTTCTCTAATGTTTCACGTATTTTACTCATTAATGGTATAAAGTTCAGTTCATACATTTTTTTTGGGGTCACTGCCATCCTTGTTCCCAGATATTTCAGACTTTGGGTTGCCCATTTAAATTTATAACCTAGGCTGATTCCTTTTGATATTTCCTTTGGGATTGATATCATTAAGGCTTCTGATTTGCTACAGTTTATTTTAAAATTTGAGAGTTTGCTATATAGTTTCATTTCATTGATAAGATTTGGTAATGACACTGTCGGACTTGTTACTGAGAATAGCAAATCATCAGCATACGCTACTATTTTATGGTGTGATCCCCCTATTTCTATGCCCTTAATATCTTTGTTAAGGCGTATTTTGCATAGGAAGGGTTCTAAGCTCAAAGCAAATATCAGGGGGGATAATGGACAGCCCTGTCTTGTCCCATTTGTTATCTTAAAGGGGGAGGATGTTACTCCATTTACTTTTACCTGTGCCATGGGGCTCTTATACATACTTGCAATCCAACTCAGCATCTTCTCTCCTAATTTTATATGGCGTAAGACTGTGAACAAGAACCCCCAGCCCACCCGATCGAAAGCTTTTTCAGCATCGGTTCCTAAGAGGATACAGGGGTTTTTTGATAGTTCCGCAATATGAATTAGATTAATAACTCTAATCGTATCATCCCTTGCCTCTCTTGTTGGGATAAAACCTGTTTGGTCCTGGTGGATCAGGGTAGGAAGTTGTTGTTGCAGTCTGAGGGCCAATATCTTACTAAATATTTTAAGGTCTACATTTAACAATGATATTGGTCTGTAGCTGCCACATTCCTTCGGATCTTTACCTTCTTTCGGGATCACTGTTATGGTCGCTTTTACTGTTTCTGGGTGAAAAGAGGATTTTTTCCCCAATTCATTAAACATTTTCACCATAAAGGGGATCAGTTCCATATTCAATGATTTGTAATATTGGGCCGTAAAGCCATCAGGGCCTGGTGCTTTACCATTTTTCAATAGGTTTATTGCTCTTTTTACTTCTTCTGCTGTGATTGGTGATTCCAACTCCTCACCCACTGCTACTGGCAGGCATGGCATTCCGCTTAATCTTATATATTCTTCCATTTCTGTCTGCTCTTGTGCCGCCAAACCTAAGTTGTAAAGTTTGGAGTAGAAATCACCAAAGGTTTCTGCGATTTGTTCTGGCATTTGGGCCTCTGTTCCGTTTCTATTCTTAACTGAAGGTATATATGTCCTTGCTTGTATTTCCCGTAGTGCTCTTGCTAACTGTCTGCCGCATTTATTACCCGATTCATAGCTACATTTGCGGCCTATTTGCAGTGCCATTTTTGCTTTGTATTGTAATAGTCCTATTACTTGGGTCCTTATTTTAAATAGTTCTTGTTCTACTACAGCTGTCTGGATGTGTTTATGTTTTGCCTCTAAGATATGGATTTTTGCTAGTAGTTCAGTTAGTTTAGCTTCTCTATTTTTCTTAATTCTTGAGCCATTTTTAATTAGTATTCCTCGTATAACGGCTTTGTGTGTTTCCCATATTATCCCCAACGGGCTTTCAGAGTTATCATTTGTTTGGAAGAAAAATCTCAGCTCCTTCTGAACCTCCTCCAGGACCATTGGATCCTGTAGGAGGCTCTCATTAAGTTTCCAGGTTATTGAGGCTGAGTGTCTCCCTTCATCCAATTTATACTTTAAGAAGATGGGTGCATGGTCAGACCAGGTAATTATTCCAATTGATGTTTCCATAACAGAGTGTAATTGTTTGTGTGGGATTAAAAAAATGTCAATCCGAGAATAAGACCTGTGTGGATTGGAGAAGTAAGTATAGTCTTTCTCCTTCGGGTGGAGTATTCTCCATATATCTGTTAGCTTTGTCTCCTGCATTATTTTTGAGATCTCCTTTCTTACTTTAACTGGTATTGATGAAGTTCCCCCTGAGGTGTCCTCATTCGGTATTAATGGGACATTTGCATCTCCCCCCAAAATTAACTGTCCCTCTGAGAACTCCACCAATAAACGCAGCATTTTTTTAATGAATTTGTCTTGATAGACATTTGGGGCATAATACGTTGCAAATGTCATCACAACCCCTTTAATAGTGCCTTTGATAAACAAATATCTTCCCTCTGCATCCACAAGAACATCTGTATGTTCCCACATTATTCTATTTGATACCATAATATAAACTCCTTTAGTCTTTGTTTCTGGATTGGTTGCATGGTAAACCGTTGAGTATTCTCTACTCTTGAGTAGTGGAAGATTTTTTCTCTTAAAATGAGTCTCCTGAATAAAGGCTATATCTACCTGTCTTCTCTTAAGGTCTTGTGTTAACATACGGCGCTTTTATTATTTAGTCCCCTAACATTGAGTGACATAATTTGTAAGGATGCCATTCTACTACATCAAACTATCCTTTATGTAAAGAACTGAGCAGTATTTAATATAGAAGATCGATATTGTTACTTAGTCTAGATAAGTTGAGCCAGATATGGCCCAATGTGGCCTTAAAAAAAGAGGAGAGGCCAAAAAAAAAAAAAAACCCTACTTATCTAATGACTCAACCGCCAACCCCTTCTTGGCCGCTTGAGCCTGTAAAGCGTACTTGCTTTTTACACTCAATTCCCACTCCCCAATACTTGAGTGATGGCCTATTTGGGGGCTAAAGTTGGGCGTGGCTGAGCCAGATCGGGATCTCCGACTTCTTCCCACCGATTTAAGATAGGTCCAGTAAGAAACTTTTAATCTCTGTTTCTGTCTCCCTACAAAGGGAGTCGGAGTAGGGGGGGAGGGGCAAGAGAGGGATGGCGGCGAGGAGTAAATAATAATAATAATAATAATGGTAATGATAAGGGGAGTACCCCACAGAGCTCCCCCTACACATACAGGGCCCCCCCCTCGCCACTTCCCCCCTCCGGTCCCTCCACCTCCAACTTATTCTTTCCCCCTTCTCAGTCACCTCTCACATTATATTATCCATCTGTTTCCTGGGTGTTGCTCTGCTACTAAGCTTTCGGACATTCCCCTCTCAGGAGGGTTACCGCATCCATAGCCAGTTTTAAGGGGAGTCTCCTAACCTGTTGATCCCTATTGTGTCCAGTGTCTGTGTTCCTTATCTAACCCTTCCCTCCCCCCTCCCACCCTACTGGTACCCCCCCGACCCCCCTAATCTTAACCATCCCTTTACTAAACCAAATCTCATCATCTATAGTGTTATCCCTATCGACTATTCACCCATTATCCTAGGACCCCCGCAAAGAGGGGAAAACCCATAGTGACCCATAGTGATTATTTAGTATCATAATAGTGTCATAATAGTGACATAATATTTATATATATAAAAAAAAAAAAAAAAAAAAAAAAAATGTTCCCTCCCCCTCCCTATCCCTACCCCTTATTCATACCCCTTATACGTGTATTCTACTCCCCCTTTCCCCATTTGCTGGCTTAAAATCCTAATAGTCCTTATAGTCTTATATCCACAACATACAGAACAAAAAAAAAACACCCATCAAACATCGGCCTAAAAAAAAAAAATAAGAAAAAAGGCGCACACAAGAAAGAGAAGAGAAAAAAAAAAAAAAAAGGAAAATTGGAATAAAACAACCTCTTCATAATCAGTGTGTTTCATTTCATGTCGTATATGTTTTCTCCCTTTCTTTTCCTTCCCCCCTTCCCCCTTTTTCCCTCCTCCCCCCCTCCTTACATAATCTCCCTCCCTCTCCTTCCACCTCACACTTCTTCCCCCTAAAGGAAGGAAAAAAAAAAAAAAAGGGGGGGGGGGCAGGCCAAGTTTCACCTGACCATAATATTGAGGTGGCCAAAAAGAGAGAGAGAGAAAAAAAAAAAAAAAAAAGGGGGGGATGAAGGGACAGGAATCCCCATCTTACAAACCGGGAAGAAAAAAAAAAAAAAGAGAAAAGGCAGTGTGCGCTTCCCATCTTCACTTCCACATTAGACCTAATAAGCATTACAGGTCATTATTGAGGTGTCCCTTCTCTCCAAACCCATCCTACCCCTCCCCTCCTCCTCCAGTCAGTTTTCCCCTGGACCTCTTCTTTCTTTTTCCCTTCCTTCTAGGACAATTCTAGGACAGTTCTAATGGTAATCTTGTTGATCCTCTTTACTTTATTCCCCTGGTTTTTCCGGCATTCTCCTTTGTCTAGTGATCCTTATGTCTTGGATAGGGAGTCTCCAGTTAGGAACATTAAAGGGTTCCACCTTCAGAAATGTAAACAGCCCTGGAAGATCATTATATGTATGGAGTATATATGTAGATATGTCCTTCTTTATGGCCACTGCAAGTGGGTATCTCCACCTGTATGTCCCCCCTTCTTTACGCACACATTCCAGAACAGGTCTCAGTATTGCCCTGCGTTGCAGTGTTGCTCGGGAAAGGTCAGGCAGTATTTTCACAGGGATCCCTGCAACCTCAAATGATCCCATATCCCATGCTTTCCTCAGCAGGGCCTCTCTGTGGGCATATCTATGTAAGCGACATATAATGTCCCGTGGTCTCAGGGGATCAGCCGATTTAGGACCGAGGGCTCTATGAACTCTGTCCATCTCCAAATTTAATGGAGTTCCATCCCCCAATATCAACTTACAAATGTCGATTACCTTTTCCTGCAGATTTTCCTGTTCCTCGGCCTCGGGTAACCCCCGTATCCTTACGTTACAGCGGCGGTTACGGTCTCCTAATTCCTCAATTTGTAGTTGCATCTCCAGAACCGTTTCTGAATAATCTTCTCTCTCTTTTTCCATTCTATTCACTCTTTCCTCTAAGGCTGCCATTTTTGTCTCCCCTGCGTCCACTCGTTCTGTTACCTCCTGTATTTCCCCATAAACCTGCTGTAAGTCGGCATGGTGCGTCTCTTCAATCTTTGCAATTAATGCTTCTATGTCGCTTTTAGTTGGTAATGCCTCTAAGTCCAGTCTCGTTGGTAGGGCTTGTATTAATGCTCTCAAATCCTGTTCCATCCCTCTTTGCTCAACCAAGATCTCTGGAACAGCTCTCTCACCTTGCACGCTGTGCGTTTGCTTCAGGCTTCCTCCCGCACGTTGCTCTTCTCTCACGGGTTCCACCTGCACTTCTGGAGCACTTGGTTCCTCCCTGTCTGCTTGCTTCAATTGTTTGAAGAACCCCTGAATTGCGGGCTGTACTCCAATCGGCTCCCCCGCCTTACGAGAGGTACGTGTAAGGCGCTGTTGTTTGGCTATGCTCATACCGGGCGTCAGTGCCTGAGAATCCAAACAGCTGGAGCGGTCGGGTTGCCGAGTCAGGAAGCCTCCGCTGACACGGAACGGCAGACAAGGTGACTGCTGAGCCTGCTGAGTCTCTAGTCCGTTATACCGTCGGGTTGCTGTATACAGGCCGCCGTTATGCCGGGTTATGCCAGAGCTACGGTCAGAATTTCAGATAAGAGCTATCCTTACTCGCACATACATCGGTGGGTTTTGGACGGAGCTCCCGGTCTGTGCGCTCTCGCTCACTCAGCCATCACGCAGACCACACCTCCCCCACCTCCTTACAGCTCACTTTTACACGGATACCTTTTTCATGCTTTTGGGAATATTTATGGACTTTTTCATTTGCTTCATATTTATCTTAATGTGCACGTTATTATGTTTCTTTTAGTTATAACTTTAGGTTTTGTATACCGATGTTATATTAATTCAATTTTATGATATAATATTTATCATTTATTATACTCTTGTAATTTTTGACATATTTCCCAATGTGTGTTCATTTATGGTCGTGGCCCTCTGACTGAGAGTGATGTGGATCATATAAACACGCGACAAGACTTACAACATAAATAGACCTGAAGTGTGCCTTGGTGGTCTGGTCAGTATGCCAAGAAAAGGGGGCATACCCAAAGTAAGTAATGGGTAGTTGTTGAAGAAGGATATGCTGAGAAGTGCCCTGAAAAAGGGAAGGGCGTCGAATGCGATTGAATGCGCAGACTCACGGACATGAGGTGAGCTGGGAAGAGTCGGCCCAGTGATGTGTAGTACTGCACACTGAACCGACAAAGAGCATGTGTGAGTGGGCTGCTTAAATACCCTCCGGGCTCCTCCCATAACCTCAGGCCACCATACTGGCCTTCTTATTTATGGTCGTGGCCCTCTGACTGAGAGTGATGTGGATCACATAAACACGCGACAAGACTTAGAACATAAATAGACCTGAAGTGTGCCTTGGTGGTCTGGTCAGTATGCCAAGAAAAGGGGGCAAAAGACTCAGATAGGGAAATAGCTTATATTGATTTCTTGTATTTATTGAGCCAGCTTGGTAAAGGCTTGTGCCATTCCTTCCTGAGGATTTGGGATGTATGTGGCAAAACAAGGAGACTTCCCAGCAGCCTGGTATCTCGATTACATGGTCTGGTACTCCCTGTTGGGAGGCAGTTGAGGCTGCTCTAATTCGGAAAGAATGTCCAGAGAACCGACTGGGATTTGAAGCCCAAGTTGCTTAGGATTCTGACATGCTTGACAACTGTCTGCCACTCAGGGAGCTGGTTTAGAAAGGGTAGCAACAAGCTACCATCAGATTGGCTGGGTAGATGGAGTAGTAGTCGGTCAAAAACCGTCACTGGGCGTCAGGCATTGTTAGTCTGAAACAGGTTGATGTCAACCCCCGGGGCTGGTTTGTTGCGTTTGCAGACTGAGAGTGTAGGGGTTTGAAAGCGAGTCGGGTGGCGTCGGAGCAGTGTCTGACTGCCGGAGCCACTGACTGTAAATTCACTAGGTTGTAGGGAACCGTAGAAGGCCTGGTAGATGGCTGCTTGGATGACTATGCTGGGCAAGGCCCTAAATGGGGAAAAAGAGGGCACTCTTGAAAGGTAGGCGCTCGCCACTGACTACAGGTTGGTGCTTCTGTATGCTCTGTAGAAGGGACTTGACTGCATGGGCTCGAGAATACTGACAGTTTACTGGGGTCCTACAGGGACAGGAAATGCTGGACGCCATCTAGATATGGCATGATAGTATTGTGAGAAAGGGTCAGCTGCGTGTGGCAATACGATATGAAGGCTAGGACGTGTCTAACGTTGCCTATTGCTGCTCCGAGGCAAGTGGCCAAAAATTAGCAGTTAGTGTTCCAAGCAGTGCGATAGGCCTTCAGTGTGTTGCGTGCCAAGAAGTGGTTAATAAGCTTGGTTGAGTTGGTGAGATGCTACTTCAGTCCATCGTCAGCAATGACCAGGGTGGGACAGGGATGGTTATTGGGTCGGCTCCAGGCTCTTGCTGGAAAAACAAAGTAAGGTTGTAATGGGACAGAGCATTAGCTGCGATTTTGCATTTGCCTGGAACATGTCTACAGAAGATATTAAACTGGTGATGAAGTGACAGCTGCGTGAGCCTGCGCAGGAAGGACGTGATGGGGAGAGGCTTGATCTACCTTAATTGATGAAGTCGGCTGTGGCCTGATTGTCTGTGGTGAAGAACACTGTCTGTCCAGTTCAAGTGTGGCCCCAGACCTGGGCAGCTGCCACAATGGGGGTACAGCACAAAGCGTGATGAAGACTGGGTAAAGCAGAAATTTAAGAGAATTTCTGGGGGCCAAGGTTGGGAGAACCAGGGGCGGACGAAAAATGCACGCAAAAGCCTGTGGTGGCTCGGCTGACACTGCCGGGATGAAGATTGAAATGCTGTTCTATCAGGTGGGGAAGTTGTCCCACATAGCCAAGTCTGCTACTGATGCTTGGTCTAGTTTGAGAACTTGGACTGGATCTTGCATTGGTGTGAGAAAATCAAGACAATACACAGGTGCTCAACAAGACGATATACGTGCACTCGCCAACCAACGTGCACTCGCAGACCAACGTGCACTCGCAGACCAACGTGCACTCGCAGACCAACGTGCACTCGCAGACCAACGTGCACTCGCTGGTGCTGGTTGGAAACCTGAACTAACTGCAGGGGAAAAGATGAGTGGCCCGCGTGCCACTAAAAATGAATGGCCAACTGGGTACAACTGTGTGTTTGGCTGATTGTCACTGAGGTGTGTTTGCAAGTTTAGTTTGTATTCGGGTTTGCACGTAGGTGCGTGCTGCAAAGTGTTTTATACTGCTGCAGACAATATTGTGTGGTTGCAAGGGTCTCAGTCTGGTTTGCTGAGACGATATTGCGTGGTTGCAAAGGTCTCGATGATTATGAGGTTTGTTTTGAGATGGCCTTGTGTGGTTGCACGGGTCTCAACAAGTGAGGGGTTGCTGAGACGATGTTGCGTTTGCAATGGTCTCAAGTGATTGTCGGGCTGCTGAGATGACTATGTATGGCTGCACAGGTCTGAATGGGTGTCAGGTTGCTGAGACGATATTGCGTTTGCAATGGTGTCAAATGAGTGTCAGTTTGCTAAGACGACTTTGTATAGCTGCAAAGGTCTGAACGGGCGTTAGGTTGCGGAGACGAGATTGTGTGGTTGCAAAGGTGTAGACGAGTTTGAGGTAGCTGAGATGACATTTTGCAAGGGTCTCAAATGAGTGTCAAGTTGCTGAGACAATATTCCCCCCTTTTTTCTTTTTTTATGAAAACGACTGTGAATGAAACGCTGGTAAACATGAGTTACCACATCTGGCTGTGTTTACAAGCTGTTACAGGCATTGGCGTTTCGAATGCCTTTGAACATCCGTGAAGGTTTCTGAACTCAACTGCCTAGAAATGACTATAAATGATCCTGTGTACATGTACTGATAAGATAACATAGAGGAGTGATTGGGAATCCTGTGTAGACGTACTGATAAGATAACATAGAGGAGAGATCAGGGGCGGCTGAAAAACACCCATTTTTTTGGCTGCAAGGGTCTCAATGAATGCCATGTTGCTGGGGTGAGACTGCGTGGTCACAAAGGTCTTTGATGAGTGGGAGGTTGCTTGAGACGGTATTGCGTGGTTGCAAGGCTCTCGATGAGTGTGGGGCTGCTGAGACGGTATTGCGTTTGCAAGGGTCTCAACAAGGGTGTCAAGCTGCTGAGACGGTTTTGCGTGGTTGCAAGGGCCTTGATGAATGTAGGGCTGCTGAGACGATTTTGCGTGGTTGCAATGGTCTCAACAGGTGTCAGGTTGCTGGACCGAGATTGCATGGTTGCAAAGTATTTTTTTTTTTTTGCGTTTTTTTATATATATATATATATATATATATATATATAAATATATGTTTTTTTTTGCGTTTTTGTAAGGGCCTTGTATTGCAAGGGTCTTAACAAGGGTGTCAGGCTGCTGAGACGATTTTGCGACGTTGCAGCGGTCTCAACAGGTGTCTGGTTGCCGGGGGGCTGAGATTGCGTGGTGGCAACGTTTTTTTTTTGCGTTTTTATATATATTTTTTATTTTGCGTTTTGTAAAGGTCATGTGTTGCAAGGGTCTTAACAAGGATGTCAGGCTGCTGGGATGATTTTGCATGGTTGCAAGGATCTCAATGAGTGTGGGGCTGCTGAGACGATATTGCGTTTGCAAGGGTCTCAACAAGGGTGTCAGGCTGCTGAGACGATTTTGCATGGTTGCAATGGTCTCAACAGGTGTCAGGTTGCCGAGGGGCTGAGATTGCGTGGTGGCAAAGTTTTTTTTTGTTTTATATTTGCATTTTTTTTTATTTTATTTTTTTTGCATTTTTATATATTTTTTTTTTTTTTTTTCGCGTTTTGTGTTGCATGTGTTGCAAGGGTCTTAACAAGGGTGTCAGGCTGCTGGGATGATTTTGCATGGTTGCAAGGATCTCAATGAGTATAGGGCTGCTGAGATGATATTGCGTTTGCAAGGGCCTCAACAAGGGTGTCAGGCTGCGGAGACAATTTTGCATGGTTGCAATGGTCTCAACAGGTGTCAGGTTGCCGAAGGGCTGAGATTGCATGGTGGAAAAGTTTTTATTTTATTTATTTATTTGCAGGTTTTTATTTTATTTTTGCGTTTTTTTTTGTTTTTTTTTGCGTTTTTATATATATTTTATTTTGCGTTTTGTAAAGGTCATGTGTTGCAAGGGTCTTAACAAGGGTGTCAGGCTGCTGAGATGATTTGCATGGTTGCAAGGTCTCAATCAATAAGAATTGGTTTACTGAGAAAGGATAGAAACACCTGATTTGTTTGTACCTTAAGCAAGCAGTATAGGGTAGAAGGACAATGCCTGTATGAATCGTAGGTTCCGTAGGGGCCACTAACGATCGATATGGGAGACAACGAATAGTAGCAAATTGATAGGACATAAAGAATTTAATAACAAATTTTACTTGCGGACTGTGGCTGGAGTGAAACATGTAGGAAGGTGTAGGGATGCCATGCATGGGGCAAAACAACAAGGTTTGGTGTAGAAAATAGAACACGAGAAGTGCGTACGAATATTTTATAAGCTCCACTGTGGGAACCGAACATGATGCGGGTGACACCATGAGTGGCCACAAATTTTGACATGACAAACAAGCTAACGAATCCTACCTGGGACAATGAACATGCAACTGGGTATGCTTGGACTGGAGTGGATGTGCAACACATCCGAAGAGTGTGGCGTGGTGTGGTGTGGCGCCATGCATGACGCACAGGCAATAACTTTGGTAAATAAATGAGAGAGAAGAATCGTGTACAAACAATTCGTAAGTTCCGCTGCGGAAACTAAAACGCACGGCATGGGGGAAACATAGAATGGCAATGGTGGAAAGTATGCAATGTATCTGATACAAAACGGTTATAAAGAGAAATGACTGATACAAAAACGGTTGTAAAATGCATTAAACAAATCCGATACGAATCGGAAGTAAGGAGTGTTGAACAAATCTGCTGTGAATTGGTTGTAGAGTGTATGCTACCAGCCACCCATCCCCCCAGGCTTATCAAGTGCAGACAAGGCAGCAGGTGAGTTCAATTACCACCTCAATCTGCCAAAGAACCCATACAAAGAATATATTGCTAATCTCCAAATGAATGAGACAGCAAGCACTGAATATACAAATACATAGTTTGTTTGGCAGGAGGAAGTTACAAATGTACCAAGCTTGTAACTAAGATGTTAGAACATAAGCAAGAATAACTCAGAGGTATATTTTTACAAAAGAAATGCAGGATAGGAAGCATAACGAATTGCAAGATTGCACATGATACAAAAGGTTTGAATACAACCTGCGACAGTAAGCGGGAACCGCCATCGAAGACCATGAACGGAGAAGCCGCAATGCACTTGCGATGTCGAATGCGATTGAATGCGCAGACTCACGGACATGAGGTGAGCTGGGAAGAGTCGGCCCAGTAATGTGTAGTACTGCACACTGAACCGACAAAGAGCATGTATGAGTGGGCTGCTTAAATACCCTCCGGGCTCCTCCCATAAACTCAGGCCACCATACTGGCCTTCTTATATAACCAATCGTGTTGTCTAGATTGGTCCATTATTCATTTACATAATTTTCTGATATTACCATCATTAATTTCACATATTTTGGTTTTGCGCTGTACCTCACTTCCTTTTTCCTAGTTCTTCCAATATATGTATCTGTATTATTGGTACTAGCAGCACTTCCACCCCCATTGGTTTAGCGCAGTGTTTTTTCCATATTTTCTAACTTGCAATCTGTATCATAGGAGTCGATGCAAGTTGCGCTGAAAAGTAAATCGGCTTTTTTAAAAAAAAACAATCGGCCAATGCTAATTAATTAAAAAGTGCCAAAAATCGCCGATATATCGGTCGACCTCTAGAATGGATGCCATCGGCATGGAATCAGGGGAATGGATGAAGACAGGATAGGATCAGGGAAATTGATGGAGCCAGGATGGGGTGGTGGATGGAGCCAGGATGGGATCAGGGTGGTAGATAGAGTTTGAATGGGATCAGGGGAATGGATGGAGGGGATGGGATCAGGGGAAAGGATGGAGCCGGAATGGGATTGGGTTGGTGGATGGAGCCCAGATATGATCGGGCTGATGGATGGAGCCTGGATGGGAATCGGGGCGGTGGATGGAGCCCGGATGGGATCAGAGGTGGTGAATGGAGCCTGGATTGGATGGTGGATGAAGTGCTGGGATGCAATACTGCAATACTCGTGTTACTTCATACCTCGGCCCGGGCAGGTGCTGTAGTGTGGTTTTCCTCTTCTCCCTCCCCGGCTCTTCCTCCTGGCCTGTGTACTTAAAATGTCAGAGCCAAAGAGAAGGCGGGTGCAGGCAGTGGGGAGAAAGATATGATTGCAGCATGTGGAACGGTCGGACCCCTGACACCTCTGTCTCTGCCTCACTCCTTCCTCCCCCAACTTTCCCTGTAAATCGCGTGCAGCTTAGAAGATTCCAGAAGGGAAGGCGGGAGTCGCTCCGCCAGTGCCAGTCTGAGTCTGGTGTCACCCTCTGGCGTACCCCCCTAGCGATGCCACAGACCCCATCATTGGTGTTAATGGAATGAATAGTGCCCCATCATTGGTAATTTTGGGAGAAATAGTACCCTATCATTGGTATTGGTGGAAGGAATAGTGCCTCATCAGTGAAGTCAATGGTAGGAATAGTACCCAATCATGGGTGTCAGTGCAAGGAATTAAGCCCCACTGTTGGTGTCAGTGCAAGGAATTAAGCCCCACTGTTGGTGTCAGTGCAAGGAATTAAGTCCCACTATTGGTGTCAGTGCAAGGAATTAAGTCCCACTGTTGGTGTCAGTGCAAGGAATCATAAAGAGATAGCCCGGCTGCCTTACATCTTGCACGGTTTGATTGGTTAGCCGATAAAAGGATCTTCATGCTTAAGGAGTGGTGCAAAACGGAAAATTGTATACTCACCTTTCCGTAATTTTCCTTTCCTGACGCATCTTCATGGCAGCACACACTGGGTTGTGACTCCGCCCCCACAACCTGACAGGATTGATTAGCTATAAATTTGAAGGGGAGACGCCCTGCACCATTCTCTGTATATATCATCATTAAACAGTAGGGTGGGCATCTGTGTGCTGCCATAAAGATGTGTCAGGAAAGGAAAATTACGGAAAGGTGAGTATACAATTTTCCGTTTTCCTGACGCATTCATGGCAGCACACACTGGGAAATAACTCGCCAGTCGGGAGGGTGCAAGAAAACAGTAATATTTATTCTTTATAGCGCTGAGGAATTTGCTCTAACAACAGATCTGCCAAAGTCGGCAGTAGCTAAGTGAGCAGAAGTCACTCCGTAGTGAGAAATGAAGGTGTGCCGAGAAGACCAGGTTGCTGCTCTGCATATAGTCTCCAGGGAAATCCCGCAATATGCTGCACATGAGGTATCCACTACCCTTGTCGAATGAGCCGTGATGCCCTCAGGAGCTGTAAGTTGCTAGATGGAATACGCCTCTTCGATAGCTTTAAGTAACCAGGAGGCGATGGTACGAGAGGTAGCTGCTTGGCCTCGTCTGCTCCCGTGTGGGATAATCGAGAGAGAATCCGACTTCCTCCTCAGATGAGATGTAGCTGCGAGGTAACTGGAGATGGTTGACTTGACATCCAAGGCATGGGGCTCGCCCCTCCCATTAGTGGAAGATGGAAGGACGATGACCTGGTTATAATGAAAGGAGGAAGCTACCTTTGGTCTAAATCAGTCTAAGCCCTGGTTCACACTGGTGCGTTTTGACATGCGATTTGGCATGTCAAATCGCATGTCAAAACGGCGTATTTCGCCGCAAATTGCCTGCAATGGCTCTGTCCTAATCGGTGCGACGCTGCATCTGCGGCATTGCACCGATTTCAAAAAGTAGTCTCTGTACTACTTTTTGCGATTTCAGCCTGCGATTTACATTGACATTTGTGCAGAAACCTGCACAGATGTCTCTGAAATCGCGGCTGAAATCGGGACTGCCGGGCGGGAGTGAAATCGTGCGAGTTCAGCTGAACTCGCACGGCTTCACTCCCGCAGCCCAGTGTGAACCTGGGCTAAAGGTTTCAGTACCACTCTGTCAGGGAAGAACACTAAATAGGGTTCCGTAGCCATAGTGCTTGAATCTCCGACAGTACAACTCTGTCAGGGAAGAACACTAAATAGGGTTCCGTAGCCATAGTGCTTGAATCTCCGACATCCTTTTAGCTGAGGTGAGCGCAATAAGGAAAGCCAGCATCAGAGTAAGGTTCCACAGTGAGACCAGGTTAAACTAAACAAACAAACAAAATGGGTGGATTGGAAAAGGCCTCAAGAACTATTGAGAGATCCCATGTTGGAAAAACTGGCTTCCTAGGTGGTCCGATCTTCATGCAGGCCCTCAGAAATTGAGTGACCAGAGGGTTAAGAGCCCATCTTGTAACAGTCTTGGCAGAAAGAGCGGATACTTGCACCTTCAGGGTATCCGAGCTCAGGCCCTTGTTAAGCCCTGACTGAAGAAATTCAAGAATTTGAGATGGTTCTGGCGAGATAGGATTCCAATCTCTTAGTTGTGACATTGAAACTAACCTCTCCCAGATTCTAATGTAGGTGGTATTAGAGGAGCTTTTTCTCTAGCTGCATTATGGTCGATATTACTTCCGATATTACTTCCTGGGAGAATCCTTGTTCCCTTAACCTAATCCTCTCAACTTCCATGTTGCCAGATGCAGCTTCTGAGGGCTGGATGGAAGAATTGTCCTTGATATAGGAGATCCCTGGTTATTGGTAGCTGAATTGGAGGCTGTGTACTGAGTTGTACCAGGGTCGTAAACCGTGGCCTCCTCGGCCAGAACGGTATTACTTCTATAACCGTGGCTGAGGATTTCCGAAGCCGGGACAGGAATCTCGCAATCAGAGGAGTGTGAGGGAAAAATGTACCCCAGCTCGAAGTTCCATGGGTGGGCTAGGCAGTCTGTTCCTTCGCTGATGGAAAGGGGGCTCCGGACAGGAACCTCTGACATTTGGTGTATGTTGGCGTAGCTGCTAGGTCGACCTCTGGTACTCCTTAGGTCTTTGTAAGAAGGGAGAATGCGTGGTGGTTCAGGGACCATTCGTTGTTCGGCAGTGTCTCTCGGGTTAGATAGTCAGCCAACAAATGTTGTGCTGCTGTGACATACACTGCCCTGAGATCTGACAGGTGGACTTGGGCCCATTCCAATATGGGGTGAACTTCCTCCAGATGCGTGAGACTCCTGGTCCCTCTGGTTGTATGACACTGCCACCTTGTTGTCCATTCGGATAAGGACATTTTTTCCTTTCAGAAGAGGAGCAAAGGTCATGAGAGCCTGGAAGGCTGCTCTGAGTTCCAATACATTTGACACCATGCTCTGAGCTTGAAAGTGCCACTGGCCTTGGGCTGCTTGGTCGCGATAATGTGTTCCCCACCCCCTCTGGCTGGCATCCGATGTTACTACTTCTGGGGGAACTATCGGTCTGAGTTTCCTGAGGTTGAATGGGTGCGTCCACCACCATAGTGTTTTACTAAGCTGTTCCACTGTCTGAGAAAAGAATTCTGTAGAACTCGCATGTGCCACTGGGACCTCTGTACCATGGGTATGATCGCAGACATGGACCCCAGGATATTGAGGTAGGCTCTGGCCGGTAGGCGCCTGGATGATAACAGGTTCTGCATCTTCTGGACTAAGGGTTTCAGCTGCTCCTGAGGGAGTTGTACATGTTCCAGCCTGGTATCCAACTTTGCCCCTAGAAGCACCATGACTTGCGTGGGCTGGAGACTGCTCTTTTTCCAGTTGACTAGCCACCCGGAGTCTTGCTGGGTCGTGAGCAATAACACTGGTGATGAGTTAAAGGTTTCCTGATTCCCTGCCAGGAGCAATATGTCGTCCAGATAATGATGGACTCGCAACCCCTTTTCTCTGAGAAGTGCGATCAGGGGTAGGAACTTTGGTGAATGTCCTGGGTGCTGATGAGATGCCGAAGGGAAGGCACCGGAATTGCAAATGACACTGACTGATTGAGAACCGAAGAAACTTTTGGAAGGCGGAATAGATCGGGACATGAAGGTACGCATCAAATAAATCCACCGATAACATCCAGTCTCCAGTTCACCACCAATAGGATGGAGTGAAGGCTTTCCATTTTAAAGGCTTCTATTTAGATCCTCTTGTTGAGCCTCTTTAGGTCTAGGGCTGGGCGCAAGTCCCCGGTTTTCTTTCACACCAAAAATAAAGGGGAATAGAACCCCCTCCCCTTTTGGTG
This sequence comes from Rana kukunoris, assembly GCA_029574335.1. Taxonomy (NCBI): domain Eukaryota; kingdom Metazoa; phylum Chordata; class Amphibia; order Anura; family Ranidae; genus Rana; species Rana kukunoris. Next base: position 175,587,854 of record CM056057.1, read on the forward strand.
CGATGGTACCTTTACGATTGCAGAAGTAGCTTTCTTCTGTCTGGGGAAGACGGTATCTTGGTAGGCTGAAATATATTTTCTGGCAGTGTGCCCATGAATTTCCATTTGTGTCCAATTTTGATAGTGGATAATGTCCATGGATCTGATAAGTGACTTGACCATATTTGAGCAAAGTTCTTGAGCCTGGCGCTCACCTGAGCTGGGTGGGCGGGCGAATCCTCAAAAGGATTTCTGTTGGTCCCCAGCCGTGATGGCATTGCGGAGATGGCTGGATCCAGATTTGGGCCAAATAGGTTTGAGCCGTCATATGAGATTTTGCACAAATTCGATACTGATGCCGCATCAGCTATCTAGGGCTTCTGCCATAAAGCCATTCTGGCCATAACCAAGGCTAGCATAGACCTCGCTGAGGATCTAATGTCAACTAAAGCTCCGGCCATGAAGCTGCCTGCTAATTTAATCTCCTGTAGGGAGGAAATTATTTTCTCCTGGACCATAGCATCTAGGAGGGAGTTCTCAATGTTAGCCGTCCATGCAGAAATGGCTTTTGGCTACTGCGGCAGTGGTGTTAGCCGCTCTACAAGCGCCTCCTACCATGGAGTAAGCTTTTTAAAACGGGATCGATTTTGCGATCAAGTACATCCCGGAAGATAACTGCGTCTGCGCTCGGCAGGGTAACGTGTCTGTCAAGTCGCATCATTTATCCGATCTCTCCCAGTCATCTTTTTTGAGGTCCACCAGTTCCTTTATGAAGGGAAACGATTCAGGATCCCTTTTCAGTTCTGGAAAATACTTCTGAACCTTCTGCGGTTGTATCTCACCTTCCTCCCAGCCAATTGCTTCTTTGACTGAGCGAGCAATCGGTTCGACTAAGTAGAAGTGGAACCCGGACGCTGACTTGCGCTCTTCATTTTCAGAGAGGGTTTCTGAAGCTTGTATGTAGTGACAGGGTACCGGTGAAGTGCTTGGGGTAGGATCGTTTATCGGTGGAGCCGTAGTCCCCAAAATGTACTCTCATGCGACTCTGTCGCTACTCTGGCGTCTGGCTCCTTCTCCTTGGTTGCTTCGTTGAAGCAATGTCTGGCAATGCTGGAGCCCCGCATACCCAGCAAGCGTTTGCTGCGGGACGGGTATGGTAGTTCCCATCATGGTGAGATGATGGTGATCGTCTGCGGTGAGACCGACTATGAAGGGATCGGCTATGACGCGAGCGGCTACGTCTTGAGCGATGATAGCAGTAGGGTGATCTTGAGTGACTTCTGCGTGACCTTCTGCCACTGGATGCATGACTTGATCTCCCTCTATGCCGCGAGCTTGCGTCTCTTGACCTGGTAGGGCTGCCAAAGAATGCAGCGTTGGTGGTCAGGCTCTCTTTTTTGTCTCTTCTCTACCTACCTTTTCGGATGGCCTCTATACCTAGCTGATGGTGGTCTGCGAGGGCAGTGGTCTCCATGAAGGGTGCAGAGGATACAGTCTTGAGGACAGTCTAGAGAAGATGAAACAGTACTACTAAAATAGGGCAGAAATAAAAGGAGCACTATAGAAAAAAAGAGCCAAAGAATCCTGCCAGGGAGAAAAAACCTGTGTTTAAATGTAATTAATCTTTGCAGAGCAGCAGCCTGTAACCCTATAGCAGAGTGTGCTGTGTTTTTAAATTTGCCGCTGCTATAGTGGTGCTGAAGACACGCACACGCATGCGCAGAAGCGGTCCGATCATGCCGGCGCCATCTTGGGTGAGGGCAGAGCTGCCGGCGTCATGAACTTGTTGCACGCATGCGCAGAGCGACGGACAGGAGCAACAGCGCACACACACAGAGAAAAGTAAAACACTCAGAAAAGATCATAGTTTTGGTCTAAAATAGTAAGGAGGAAATATAGGTACAATGTGGACCATAATGGACCAAAAGACATAGAAGTGGAGACCAATGCAAACATTTTAAGCTTCTTTAAAGCCTGTTAGATTGCCAGTACTTGCTGTTTGCAAAATAGTAAGGAGGAAATATAGGTACAATGTGGACCATAATGAGCCACTAGACATAGAAGTGGAGACCAATGCAAAAATGTAAGTTTCTTTAACCACTTTCCCACCGCGCCATAAGCATTTTACTGCTACGGCGCGGCGGGGTTATCTTGGGACGACGTCCCTGGGACGTCGTCCTTCACTTTCGCGATTGCGCGTCCCCTGGGACGTGCTCGCGAAAGTGTCTGTGCTCGCCGGGTCTAGAAGACCCGGCGCATCACGGATCACGGTAAATTGCCGCTGATCGCAGCCGTTTACCACGTGATCGCGCCGTCAAATGACGGCGCGATCACTTGTAAACAAACCGGCGTCATTTGATGACGCCGGTTCCTCCCTCTCCTCCCTCTCCTCTCTGTACAGTGTGTGAGGAGAGGGGGGGGAGCGGGGTGTCAGCAGCTGAGCTGTGGCTGGATCTGTGACAAATGCAGTCACAGATCCAGCCATCCCTCAAAACATCCCAGCTCTGCAATCCCCCCAGTACCCAGCAATCCCCCCAGTACCCAGCAATCCCCCCAGTACCCAACAATACCCCAGTACCCAACAATACCCCAGTACCCAACAATACCCCAGTACTCGGCAATACCCCAGTACCCCAATACTCGGCAATACCCCAGTACTCGGCAATACCCCAGTACTCGGCAATACCCCAATACCCTGCATGATACTTTGCAATACCCCAATACTCTGCAATACCGCCTATGGGGATTTTTAAGTAGCGAAGTTTGGCGCCATTCCACGAGTGTGCGCAATTTTGAAGTGTGACATGTTGGGTATCTATTTACTCGGCGTAACTTCATCTTTCACATTATGAAAAAAAATTGGGCTAACTTTACTGTTTTGTTTTAGGCACAAAACAGTTTTTTTTAAAAACACGCGTTCAATAAATTTTTGCGAAAATACCGTGCGAGATAAAAAGTTGTAACGGCCGCCATTGTATTCTCTAGGGTCTTTGCTAAAAAAGCATATATAATGTTTTGGGGTTCTATGTAATTTTCTAGCAAATAAATGATGATTTTTCCATGTAGGAGAGAAATGTCAGAATTGGTCTGGGTGTTCCAGAACGCCTGGTGGCGCTCCCTGCATGTTGGGCCTCTGTATGTGGCCACGCTGTGTAAAAGTCCCACACATGTGGTATCGCCATACTCGGGAGGAATAGCAGAATGTGTTTTGGGGTGTAATTTGTGGTATGCATATGCTGTGTGTGAGAAATAACCTGCTAATATGACAGAAACAAGTTTTTTTTTTTTTTTACAGAATTTTCAGTAGTTTTTCTTTTATAGCGCAAAAAATAAAAAACACAGAGGGGATCAAATACCACCAAAAGAAAGCTCTATTTGTGTGGAAAAAAAGGACAAAACTTTCAAATGGGTAGAATGTTGTATGACTGAGTAATTGTCATTCAAATTGTGAGAGCACCGAAAGCTGAAAATTGGTCTGGTTAGGAAGGGGGTTTAAGTGCCCAGTGGTCAAGTGGTTAAAGCTTATTGTCACATTACCAGTATTTGCTGTTTGCAAAATAGTAAGGAGGAAATATAGGTACAATGTGGACCATAATGAGCCTATAGACATAAAAGTGGAGACCACTGCAAACATGTAAGTTTTTTTTTTTGTTTTTATTTTAAAGCTTGTCACATTGCCAGTACTTGCTGTTTGCAAAATAGTAAGGAGGAAATATAGGTACAATGTGGACCATAATGAGCCATTAGTCATAAAAGTGGAGACCACTGCAAAAAATGTAAGCTTCTTTAAAGCTTGTCACATTGCCAGTACTTGCTGTTTGCGCCCCTGAGACCACCAAAACGGGGTTCCCTCCATAGAAGCTCCTTTAGAGACTGTACAGGAGGGACTTCCAAACAGGAGAGGCTGAACCTGCTGGGGCGATTTGCAGTAAGAGGCATGCTTGCTTGTTCATCCAATCTGTCAGGTGAGAATAAAAAAGAGAATGGTGCAGGGCGTCTCCCCTTCAAATTTATAGCTAATCAATCCTGTCAGGTTGTGGGGGCGGAGTCACAACCCAGTGTGTGCTGCCATGAATGCGTCAGGAAAATATGTTGGGGGCGTGGCCTGGATGAATCAAGTGGAAGCTGCTTTTACCTGCTAACCAGGCCAGGTGAGGCAAAGGGGCTATCTCTTGCTATTTCTGCGGTGTGCTTTGGGTCTTGATGGACCTTTCCTCAGCCCACACCCTCACTAGTCAGCAACATCCAACTCATCAGACCTTGATAGCCTTAGCATGGACACTTAAACATTTATACAATATGCCTCAAAGTTGGTATCAATGGGAAGAATGGTACCCCAAGGGATGAATAAAGATAAGCAAAGGACCACCATTTTGAGATGACTGCTTAAGGATTATGTGTATCTTTATATGCATACTTTGCAAAGCCAATCACTAACTAAAGGCTGCAAATATAATCAGGTCACCAACTGATGATTTATTTTTTCTTACAAATGAGTGTTAGCTCTGTGTATATTCTGTGACCAATAACCTTGTATAGAGAGTTCATCTTTAAAGTTCTTGGGAGTTTTTCCTGGTCCCTAGCAGGCCCTTTACTGGGGAAAAAAAATAGGCAAGTGCATTTTAGACGGCGACGGGGGGTTAGGGGGCGGAGTGGGTCTCGGCCCTTTGAGGCATCGGTTAATGATGGGATGTGGGGTTTCAGCACCTTGTACCACTGGACCCCTTTACATTACACAGCACCTTGCACCTCTGGGCCTGTTTGCATTACACAGCACCCTGCACCTCTGGGTCCTTTTACATTACACATCGCCCTGCAGCACTGGACCCCTTTACATTAGACAGCACCCTGCACCTCTGGACCCTTTTACATTACACAGAACCCTGCACCTCTGGGTCCCTTTACATTACACAGCACCCTGCACTTCTGGACCCCTTTACATTAAACAGCACCCTGCATCACTGGACCCCTTTACATTACATAGCCCCCCACAATTTGTTACACAGACACCCCCCTAACAGTTCTGGATCCCCTGCATGTTACACAGACCCCCTCCCTACAGTGAAGACCCCCCTACATTACAGACCCCCTCCCTACAGTACAGACCCTCTCCCTACAGTACAGACCCCCCTCCCTACACTACAGACCCCCCCTCCGTACACTACAGACCCCCTACAATACAGACCTCCTACAATACAGAACCCCCCTACATTACAGACTCCCCTACATTTTAGACCCCCCTACATTCCAGACCCCCCTACAATACAGAACCCCCCTACATTTTAGACCCCCCACAATACAGAACCCCCCCTACAATACAGAATCCTCCTACATTACAGACCCCCTACAATACAGAACCCCTACAATACAGAACCCCCCTAAAATTTAGCATGGGACTGCATGTCGGGTCCTCTCCCCTGTGTAGACATAAAGGAGGAGGCGGCTTCACTCTGTTCGGCTGTGTGAGACAGGTCAGATCATCAGAGCCGCGGCCACAGTGACAGAGAGAAGAGGATCTTTGCGGGTCCCAGTCCCCTGATGTGCCAACGGGTGTTACTGTCACTCGAGTGTGGCTCCGACTCGCAACTGAGAGTGCACTGGGGGGGAGACGTGACATACGGCCCACCAGCCACCTAGGGCCGTCGCGGGCCACCGGACATATGCCGGAATGCCCTATGGCCAATCCGGGCCTGGGCCCTAGTCTCCCTATGGTTGAGAACTACTGCCTTATACTGTCCATAACTAGAAAATAAGTTAGAACGTAGTTGCACTATTAAACGCTCATGAAAAACACATGCACTTTACGTATAGAAGTGGAAAACCATACAAAACAGAAATCTAAGGCCCCTTTTACCCTGGCCGGATCTGATCAGCAGTTCACATGCCTGGCGAACGGGTCCTGCGTGACTCCGAAACGTTGCACTCTGCTTGTGTTATGATCATGCAATAAATCATCCGTTTGGACGCTATTCATGTCATTCCATGGTGTGCTGGCAAATATCTACATTGTGATTTAAGCCAGTTTCTAGCTGGTTGTTGCTGCAGCACCCTAATTTCAGAGCTCATCCAGAAATGTGTGCCATGGGAATATGAAGTATGACCATTCACAGCTGAATCGCAGTCAAACAATATGAATGTCAATTTTTGTCACATCATTGTCCGTTCAGTTTTTACCCCCGGACATTAATGGACCCATTGTAGATCTTTGGCAGGCGGATGTAAACCCATGTGTGTTGTTTACTTCTTACTACATTAGATCCATGGGTCCTAGACAGACTCAAAAGTAACCAAATGTACACAGACATTAGAGTTGCCACCTCATCCCTTTAAACACGAACACATATGAATTACACAGGTTCTGAAGCTAATTTAATGCAGATAGGGCTCCAAATGAGTTTATTAACCACCTTAATCAGCCACAGAACCTGTGTAATTAATAGGGTTGTCCCGATACCACTTTTTTTTAGACCGAGTACAAGTACCGATACTTTTTTAAATGTCATGTGACAATTTAAATAATGGTCACTGACGGATGGATGGCACTGACAGGGGGCACTGACGGATGGATGACACTGACGGATGGATGGCACTGACAGGGGGCACTGACAGATAGATGGCACTGACAGGGAGCACTGACGGAAGGATGGCACTGACAGGGAGCACTGACGGAAAGATGGCACTGACAGGGAGCACTGACGGATGGATGGCACTGATAGGGAGCACTGACAGATGGATGGCACTGACGGGGCACTGACGGATGGATGGCACTGACAGGGGGCACCGACGGATGGATGGCACTGACAGGGAGCACTGACGGATGGATGGCACTGACAGGGAGCACTGACGGATGGATGGCACTGACAGGGAGCACTGACGGATGGATGGCACTGACAGGGAGCACTGACGGATGGATGGCACTGACAGGGAGCACTGACGGATGGATGGCACTGACAGGGAGCACTGACAGATGGATGGCACTGACAGGGAGCACTGACGGATGGATGGCACTGACAGGGAGCACTGACGGATGGATGGCACTGACAGGGAGCACTGACGGATGGATGGCACTGACAGGGAGCACTGACAGATGGATGGCACTGACAGGGAGCACTGACAGATGGATGGCACTGACAGGGAGCACTGACGGATGGATGGCACTGATGGGGAGCACAACTGACCACTGCTCTGTCCACTACATTATATACTGTATTACTGACCAATGCTAACTTGTCTAAACTCTCTAATCTCTCTCTCTGGCTGACTTAGTCTCACGTGCCTGGAGGAGGTGAAGAGAGGGTGTCCGGAGGAGGGGGAAGAGATGCATACATGTGCGATTTTCCGTGGTAACAAGTGCTGTGCCAAAAATGTAGGGGAGGAGAGCACTCAGCACATCGGTTCGGAGGCGGGACCAGCCCTGTCGTGATCGTGGATTGGCCAGGCCCGCCGTGATCGTGGATTGGCCAGCAATGCTGTGTAATAGCCCTGCCCCGCCACCGTACATGACCATTCACAGGCCACCAGCCAGGGACACAGGAAGTAAACAGGGGGACGGATCCGGCAGTACACACTGCCAGATACACACTGCCTGGCGTCCCCCTGAATGTTGCAAGATGGCACCCACACGATCTCTCACGTCAAGGGGCATACCGACAATCTTAGACTTCAATGCGCCTCCTTCAAGTTGCACTCGGCTCAACGGCACTCCCCACGCTACCCAACTGGCTCCGCCCCCTCTCCGTCTGCCGACTTCCGGGTATCGGCTCAGGCATCGAAAGCATTTGTGCAAGTACAAGTACTCGCACAAATGCTCGGTATCGGGACAACCCTAATAATTAATATATGTTCGGTTTTGATGCTGCATACACACGATCATTTTTCAGCATGAAAAAAAACCTTTGTTTTTGAAAAACATCATTTAAAATGATCCTGTGTGGAAAAAGGTTCTGAAAAACGAAAAAAAAAAAAAAAATTCGAACATGCTGCATTTTTTAACGTCGTTTTAAACAATGTCATTTTTCGGGTTGTAAAAAATGATTGACGTTTTAAACCCGCGCATAATCAGAAGCAAGATATGAGCGCTCGTTCTGGTAAAACTACAGTTCATAATGGAGTAAGCACATTCATCACGCTGTAACAGACAGAAAAGCGCGAATCGTCTTTTACTAACAAGGAATCAGCTAAAGCAACCCAAAGGCAAATAGAACTTCCCCTTAGAGTGCCGTACATGTTGTACTTCACCGCGCTTTTTTCATAATTATTTTAAAAGAATGGTGTGTGGGCAACATCGTTTTTAATGATGAAGTTGGAAAAACTTTGTTTTTTGGACATGCTGAAAAACAATTTTTTTTTTCATGCTGAAAAATTATCGTGTGTACGCGCCATTACAGACACACATCCATTTACATCACCTTGCTTATAGACTTGCATAGAGCTTTTGTTCAGATCCGCCTGAAAAACCCAAAGACGGATCTGAACTGAATTATTGTGTGAAAGGACCCTAATGCCGCGTACACACGATCGGAAATTCTGACAATAAAACCATGGATTTTTTTCTGACGGAATGTTGGCTCAAACTTGTGTTGCATAGACATAGTCGCACAAATCTTGACGGAAATTCCGACCGTCAAGAATGCGGTGACGTACAAGACGTACAACAAGCCGAGATCAATGAAGTTCAATAGGCAGTTATGCTCTTCTCTGCTTGATTCTGAGCATGCGTGTTTTTTTCCATCGGAAAAATAGAGGACCTGCTCAATCTTTTGTTGGCGGAAATTCCGACAGATGGAGCATACACACAGTCAGAATTTACGACCAAAAGCTCACGTTGGACTTTTCTTGTCGGAATTTGCAATCGTGTGTACTGTATCTTAAAGTTTACAGTTGGAAACTCCATGTTGCAGTTGATAAACTGTATGGAATTTTTCCCCTGCAGTAGAGCAATGGTTCAAAGAGTCACATGTTTTAGACCTTACAGGAGTTCTAAACTTAGCCACTGGTTTGCATAGACATAGAGCATATTTAGGTTTTTGTGGTTATATGCTACCAGCAGAATTCAGCACTGAATGACATCAAAGGCAAATACTTGAACAGAAAATAATTTCACCTGTCGCATGTCATACTCGATCTTTCAAGCTAACTGAGATGCCACAGGATATAACTTACACAACCCTTCAAACTGCATTAGCTATTGGCTCCACAGCGCACCAATGCACATAACATCCATGCATGTTGCGATAACATGGGTGTTACTACAGAGGACTAATATGAATGGGACCATTTTTAGCTTATTAAAGCTGAACTCTGGGAATTATTTGTACTGCCTACTTATGTTGTTACAGCTTGGCACAAGTATGTAAGTGTAGCAAGGTCTTTTACCTCTTTTGGTCTAAGGAGAACCTTCTAGTCCAAAGATGACATCCTTCAATATGTAGTGGGTGTAAAGACGGTTAAATTCATTGGGCGCCAGACACTTCTTGGATGTAAAAGAGGTTTTATTTATTTTGACAGTCTTTTTATATTTAGGGGGGAAGAGGGTTAGGGCCAGGACACCCTTAGATAGTTGCAAACTCAATTGGCAGACACGGAGACTTCAATAGGAGAACAGCCGTACAGGGAAAGACCAAGGCAAGGCACCTCTTCTGCATGTGCACGACTGTCTCCTATGGTAACCGTTCCTGACTCAAATGTATCAGGTCTCTCTCAGCTCCACTACAACTGCTCCTTATAGTTCAACTTTGAGCTCCCGCTCTCTCACTAGACCCTCTGATTCACTGACTATGATTCCCTCGAGCTCCTCCAAGGTTTTCGGTGATATCCCCTCAAGCGCCACCCACGCTTCTCTGCTGGGTCCCTAGCTTGGCACTCCAGATAGTCCTCAAGCTTCAACCCTGTTAGCCGTCTCGGTCCCTGGCTTGACACACAAGGCTGCTCTGCAAGCGTCTACTCCACTTGTTGGGTCCATGACTTGATCAGTGCCTAAGGTTTCCCGATTCTCCACTGTGCCCTTCGATTAAAATAGGATTCCGGTACTTGCTTCAGTTACTCACTGTGATCCCGGACAAAGGCAATTGTTCCCTTCGTGGCGACAGCTTCCCTTCTACCTCTGACCACTGATAGGTTCTATGGACGGCAGAACCGTCACTTTTGGCTGGACTGCAAGCAGCAGTCCCAACCCTGCACTGTCCTCTTACTTCTGCATAGGCCCTCATGCAGCCTGGCAGCCAGATGCCCCGGGATAGGCCCAATCTCCAGCCTAGCAGCCCGGGACAGACATCACACGTCCACAAAAACAACAGTCAGGGTGGCACAGAACACAGATCACTTGACCTCTCCCGAATATATAGGCTCTCACAGCAGGTCAAGAGATTAAAGAGAACCCCCACCCATTGGCTTAGACACCCATGTGGTTTGCCCTTGTGACCTTGGGTTTCCCTTCTCGTATCTAGTACCACCAAGTACTCGGCCACCTAGTGGTAAAAGAGAAAATTGCAACAAGGCCAAGCTTAGGAAAAAAATCAATAGACCCCTATTAATTGACCAAGATAACTACTCTTGGCAAGTAAATTTGTGAGGAGCTCCCTGACTAAATTCCAGGGTGCTACATAAGTATGCATTATTCATATCTGGTGGACCCTTGGGAAGCTAGAAATCACATTACAAGTCAGTGCTACCACAGTGATAGCTGATATCATCTGGATAATGCTCGGGTTCTATGCAAGCAATTGCCCCACTGCACACTGGCCACAGGGGGGCCACTCGTACCTCTGCCATTCATACAAACTGCCTTGTATTTACCCAGATAGCAAGGGTAACTTGCCACAAATTTGGCAGTGTTAAATTGTAAGTCTTGTTAACTTGCTGCACATTTTCCCTGGCAAGTTGTACACTTGCAGAGCACTTGAAGCACAAGTTCAAATTTACACTTTTCCGATTTGTAGCAAATTTTGTGTGGCGGATCTCTAGCAAGAGCAAAGTTGCAGTAGTGAGTCTACAGCAGGAGCTTTGGAAGTCTACAGCATTCAAATTCAGCCACAGTGACCCCTGTGGTGGGATGACTATTACACAACAATCTGGAGTCATGCAATGCAGACTTGTGAGGCCTGGCAAATCTAGCAACAATTTAGCAAGTAATTTTCAAACTTGCAGCTCAATTGCTTGCTATCTGACTAAAATACATTCTCTGGTTGGACCCACCTTGTCCAATCAAAGAACGCCTTCACTGAAAAAAAATAATATATGAATGGTGGCAGGAAAAGAGCAAGTGATCCCGCTGTGTGCAGTGGGGCAATTGCTTGCATACAACATGAGTAAGTTCCGGAAGGCCACAGCTATCATTGCAGTAGCATCAACTACTACAGTGATTTCCAGCTTCCCCAGCGGGTATGATTAATACATACGTGTATTGGGACAGATTTACTAAAACTGGAGCACTCAGAATCTGGTACAGCTGTTTATAGTAACCAAACAGCTTCTAGGTTTTGTTATCAAAGCTTAATTGGACACACTGAGGTTAGAAGCTGATTAGCTACCATGCACAGCTGCACCAGATTCTCTGTGCACCAGTTTTAGCATATCCTCCCTATTGTGTCAAGCTGGACTGATGTAAATATGCAAAATAAATAATTCCCAAATATCTTAAACTTTGCCAAGTTAATAAATAACAAACATTTTAATTTTTCTTTATGTTTTATAATCAGGAGCCCTGCTTAAAGGGATGTTCCAGCCTTGTTTTATGTTTATTAAAAGTCAGCAGCTACAAAAAGTGTAGCAGCTGGCTTTTAATAAACATACACTTACCTGCTCCAGAGTTCCAGCGACGCTCCGGCCAGGGCTCCGCTCCTCTCCCCCCTCCCCGGGCCAGTGTCCTCATCGTAACTGTGGGCACCCGGTCGTGACAGCCTTCGGCTTCACGGCCGGGCACCCACTGTGCATGCGCGAGCGGCACTGCGCATGTGCGCGCGACGCGGCTTGCCGCTGATTGGACAGGCGATCGCATGGGACCTGTCATGTGTCCCAGGCGATCGCCTACAGGGAGGGGCTGCTGTAGGCGATTAAGCTTAATCGCCTAACCAGCCCCTCGGCGGAAGGAGGAAGTGGGACAGGAAGTCCCCCCCAAAAAAATTACATGCCAAATGTGGCATGTAAGGGGGTGAGGAGTGGCATAAGCGGAAGTTCCATTTTTGGGTGGAACTCCACTTTAATGATAAAACTGTGAATAGGCTGCACATATAAAACTTCATCTGGTTTAGATGAAATAAAAATTTGAGAAAATCTGTTGAAGACTGAATTGCCTTGTCATTACTACCGGTACTATATATCGAGATTGTAAACCAATGTCTTACGCTAAAAAAAAGAAATAAAAAAAGAAAAAATTGTCGAATACAAACAACAAAAAAACAATCTTTGGCACTGATATACAGGCAGCCCCTGACTTACGAACGAATCCTACTTACAAACTGCCTCAATGCTGGCTGCTTGTGCTCCACGCTGGTCCTGGATACCTCCTGGCATCTTGCCACATCCCACACTGCAGTACATCCCACATCCCTGCACAGGCGGAAGCCGGGAAACATCCCTCCACAGGCGGAAGCTGGGAAACATCCCACATCCCTGCAGAGGCGGAAGCCGGGAAACATCCCACATCCCTGCAGAGGCAGAAGCCAGAAAGCCAGAAACCAGAACATCCCACATCCCTGCACAGGCAGAAGCTGGGAAACATCCCACATCCCTGCACAGGCGGAAGCTGGGAAACATCCCACATCCCTGCACAGGCGGAGGCTGGGAAACATCCCATATCCCTGCACAGGTAGAAGTTGGGACATCCCACATCCCTGCACATGCAGAAGTCGGAACATCCCACATCCCTGCACAGGCAGATGTCGGAACATCCCACATCCCTGCACAGGCAGAAGTCAGAACATCCCACATCCCTGCACAGGCCAGAACATCCCACATCCCTGCACAGGCCGGAAACATTCCACGTCCCTGCACAGGCCGGAAACATTCCACGTCCCTGCACAGGCCGGAACATCCCACATCCCTGCACAGGCCGGAACATCCCACATCCCTGCACAGGCCGGAACATCCCACATCCCTGCACAGGCCGGAACATCCCACATCCCTGCACAGTCGGAGGCAGGAACAACTCACATCCCTGCACAGGCGGAAGCTGGAACATCCCATATCCCTGCACAGGCGGAAGCCGGAACATCCCATATCCCTGCACAGGCGGAAGCCGGAACATCCCATATCCCTGCACAGGCGGAAGGCGGAACATCCCATATCCCTGCACAGGCGGAAGGCAGAACATCCCATATCCCTGCACAGGCAAGCCGGAACATTCTACATCCCTGCACAGACGGAGGCCGGATCATCCCACATCCCTGCTCAGGTGGAGGCCGGAACATCCCATATCCCTGCACATGTGGAAGCCGAAACATCCCACATCCCTGCATAGGCGGAGGCCGGAACATGCCACATCCCTGCACAGGCGGAAGCCGGAACATCCCACATCCCTGCATAGGAGGAGGTGGAACATCCCATATCACTGCACATGTGGAAGCCGAAACATCCCACATCCCTGCATAGGCTGAGGCCGGAACATCCCTACACAGGCAGAGGCTGGAACATCCCATATCCCTACACAGGCGGAAGCTGAAACATCCCACATCCCTGCACAAGCGGAGGCCGGAACATCCCACATCCCCGCACAGGCGGAAGCCGAAACATCCCACATCCCTGCATAGGCGGAGGCCGGAAACATCCAATATCCCCACAAGGGCGGAAGCTGGAACATCCCACATCCCTGCATAGGCTGGAATATGCCATATCCCTGCACAGGCGGAAGCCGGAACATCCCACATCCCTGCATAGGCGTAAGCCGGAACATCCGATATCCCTGCACAGGCGGAAGCCGGAACATCCCACATTCCTGCATAGGCGAAGGCTGGAAAATCCCAATTCCCTGCACAGGTGGAAGCCGGAACATCCCACATCCCTGCATAGGCGGAGGCCGGAACATCCCACATCCCTGCACAGGCGGAGGCCGGAACAGGCAGAAGTTACACTTAAAAGCACTGTTCCGCCTTATAAACAAACTCCACTTACGAACAAACCTACGCGATTCCAGCCTATAGCTACGAGCACTAATCTGTGTATTCTGGTGGGGGTGGGGAAGAAGTCCCCATGCCAGAATACATAGGCACAGTGGGACAGATTGCTGCATAAACATCGCTTGTATTGATTTAGCAATCAGTCAGTTTTTTTTTCTGTCTGGTTGAATGTAAAAAAAAAAAAAAATTGACAATGCATAATACTGTCTCAGTATTTAACCAGATGTGCTACCAGAGAATGGCTCGTTAGCAGGGCTTGTATCCCTTCTTGGAACGTGTACTGGATAATTCTGAAGCATGTGTCCGCTCCATATCTCCGTACCAATCACTGGTGCGTAAAGGCCCGTACACACAATCGGATTTTTTGCGGACAAAGCGTAGGACATTTGTCCGAAGGGCATTGGCCCTGAACTTGTTTTGCATACAAATGGAAAATAATTTTTTGTAATACTACTACTACTAATAAACAAATAAATAAATAAACGTAAAATAAATACACAAATAAGTAAAAATTATCTTAAATAATCAATAAATTCAATAAATGAATACTAGATAATAATAAATAAGTAACCCCTAACCCTTAAAAAACATAAAATAATAAATAACTAAACATCCTAACCCAGGCATGTCCAAAGTCTGGCCCACGGGCCAATCGCAGCCCATGTTTCGGTTTCGGACGGCCCGCCTGGTAATTTTGACATGTATATCTTTTGTGGGCCCCAATGGATCCCGAGCGCTGGGGGCAGAGCTGTATCCTGGCCTAGGCCAACAAGGCCCAGGCCTAGGGCAGCACCTTGCAGGGGGGCAGCATGAAAAGAGTCCCCGCCGGCTTGCGCTACACTGTTAGGAATATTAGTCTAGCGCCCCCATAAAGCGGCCTCGCTGCTTCTAGTATGCGGGCGGCCGGCATTCCACAATTCTTCCAATTTTGACTGTTTTTTCATCCTGGACCACAAACCTTCCTCACTGTGCTATATGTTTCTGCTGCATCATCTACTTAAAGTAGAACTATAGGCAACACTTTTACCATCCCTATCCCATTGCGAAGATTTCCCTTCACTTGCTGCTCTACGGGCAACCAGGAAGTAAGAGGAAATCGAAGTAAATTAAGGGAATCCATTGCCCCCCCCCCCCCGGCCCTCAGAACTAGTGTCCTCACTCGAAAATTTCAGGGCGGGTCTTAAACAACACAGGGTGTTACCGTGACATGAAGGGGGTAGGTCATATTTAAATTAGGGGGTGCACGAATTTAGTCAGGCCTAGGGCAGCACAAAACCTAAATACACCTCTGGCTGGGGGTCACAAAAGATATATTTGCTGGCTACCTTGGAGGGGACGGGATGAGTGCCATACATACAGAAGAGGAGTATTTCCTGTTTACACGGCGTCCAATGTAAAAGGAAGTCCCGTCTCCTGCGCTGCCATTGGACCACTGCTCTGTCCATAAAAGGAGGCGGAACTTTCTATTAAAGAGGCTGCAGAGAAAACAGAAGTTTCTCCTGTATGTCTGTTGGCGCTCGTCCCACCCCCTCCCTGTCTCCTCTGCGGCTGCAGATGGACATGAATCAGGCTGCACTGACGGCAATGGCGAGTCTACATTCCTGGCAATGGTGAGTCTACATTAATGGCAATGGTGAGCCTACATTCATGGCAATGGTGAGCCTACATTCATGGCAATGGTGAGCCTACTTTCATGGCAATGGTGAGTCTACTTTCATGGCAATGGGGAGTCTACTTTCATGGCAATGGGGAGTCTACTTTCATGGCAATGGGGAGTCTACTTTCATGGCAATGGGGAGTCTACTTTCATGGCAATGGGGAGTCTACTTTCATGGCAATGGGGAGTCTACTTTCATGGCAATGGGGAGTCTACTTTCATGGAAATGGGGAGTCTACTTTCATGGCAATGGGGAGTCTACTTTCATGGCAATGGGGAGTCTACTTTCATGGCAATGGTGAGTCTACTTTCATGGCAATGGTGAGTCTACTTTCATGGCAATGGTGAGTCTACATTCATGGCACTTGTGAGGCTGCAGATAGGCACTGATTAGACTGCATTGATGGGCACTGACCCTTATTTTGCTTCACAGTTCTTTACTTAAATATGTAAGATTTGTTCCTGAAACTACCCTTTTAAAGTTAAAGTGCATGTTACAAGGCGATAAATACGGTATATCCAAATAACACACTCAAGCTCATCTCTTCACCACACACAGCCACAAAGACAAGAGAATTCTTGTTGGGCAATGTATTGGTTGACCGAATTTTAAGGGTTTAAAGCATGTCAGGAAAAATGGTCGGCCCTCAAGCATGTTCACTTAATCAAATCTGGCCCTCTTTGAAAAAAGTTTGGACACTCCTGCCCTAACCCTAACACAGAATAAATAAATAAATACATTAATATTATAACTATTATTATTAGGGTTTGGGTGCTTATTTATTATTTTATTATTATTATGTTATTATTAATAAATAATAATAATTTAATATTTATGGGTTATGGAGTTAATTTTTATTTATTAATGTATTACAGATACTACTCGTTTAACGACTCACCTGTTCAATGACTACTCGGACTTACGACCAGCTCTCCCCATCTGAACGACACGCTGTACTTCATTGTATTGTGATAGTACAGTACAGAATTTTCGTTTGTGTTCTGTACTTATACAAATTAAAACAATGGGCCAGATTCAGCAACACTTGCGCTGGAGTATTTCGATATGCGCCGGGTAACTGTGAAGATGCGCCGTCGTTTCTATGTGCCCGTACCCACCAAAGTAGATGCGCCCAATAACGGGCCATTTGCGACCGGCGGAACGTTCCGACGCCAGAGTATCGTCAGCGCTTAATTTCGCTTGGCGCATCAGTCGTGCCTATTGATTTCCCCTGCAAATATGCAAATGAGGGATTTTTCCCAATTCACGAACGGATTAGCACCATACGCTGGCTACATGCGCCGCGCGTATCTCGTCCGTCCGGCGCAAAGTTATTTCTACAAAAGGCTGCTTTATCTTTACTCCAGACGATCACAGGTCAGCAGGAGAGCAGCTACAGCAGCGTTACCGACGATAAGAGCTAGCTGAGCACCCCCACTTGCAGGACAACACCTCTGTCCATGCTTGTCTGTCAAATTTTACAGCCATGGAGGAAGACATCATAGGTCTCCATAGCCGAGATTACGGCTGACAGCTCCTGGCCTTTAGAGTTCAGCTTTCTCCTGTGTGTTTGCGGGGAACGGGAGCAGCCATCTCAGAACAAAAGTAACATCACTGCGGGGAGGGGGAGCAGGATATACTTTAGTGCCGGAATGGCGCTTCTACGGGCGCATTTAAACGCCCAACGGAAGGCATTGCGCTGACGTTTCCCGTGAAGTGGTGCCGACGGAAGTTGTGAGCATGCGCACAAAGGGGGCGAGTGGAGCCTCACTCACTGCGCATGCTCCGTGGTTGATGCGCTGAACGTAAGCCTCTGCGCTGGGCTCCGCCCATCATTTACATATGATCACACCCACTTCCCCTTGCGTTGGGTTACGCCAGCGCATTATCGTTACTCTGGTGCAAGTTTACGCGCAACTGCTATGTGAATAACAGTACTTGCGCTGAAAGGGTCTTCAGAGTAACGTAAATGAGAAGCGTTACTCTGGAGCAAAGATGCTCTCATCTACCTGAATCTGGCCCAATGTTATTAAATTGGAGTTTTCTGTTTAGACCTTTTTTCACAGTACAGTAGTTAGGAATGCTTAAAATATTGATTTCTTGTGACTCCTTGTTTAACAAGCAATTCGTTTACCGACCTGGACCTTGGTCGTTAAGTGAGGAGTACCTGTATTGCATATTTATTTATTTAATTTATATATTTATGATGATTTATTACTATTTTATGTTTTACATATTTTCATTTTACCAGAAAAACATGCTAACAAAACGCGTTTCTATTCATTTCTATGGGAATGCCAGATTCGACTTTCAAAAAAAAGTTGCAGAACTTTTTTCAGCTTTAGGCATTTGGCGACTTGGAGTGGAGATTGATCTTTTCCTGGCGGCAGCATGGCAGCATACTACCACAGGAATGCTGTGCTGGATTGACACCAGGAAATTACGGTAAATTACGGTAAATTACGGTAAATACGTGATACAATTTTTATGTTTTCCTGGTGCCAAAACCACAGCATACATGTAATAATATTCTGCCAAGGATTGGTGCCAGGAAAGGAAAATATTTGATACAATATTCAATTGTTATTGTTTATATTGAAGGCATCGTTTGGACTCCCCCATTTACAATCATATCTTATTTTCTTCTTACACAATATATAACTTGACCTAAATGCATAATCACATTATACAGTGTATGGATGGATACACACTGTAGATATGCTTGCCATGGGATTTTGTAATTTGTGCTGTTTTTAGGTATCCTGAAATTGACTTTCTAAGTGAAGAAACGTGAGTAGCTCTGATTATTATCACTGCATCATTTACAGTACTAACAATAGTCAATATGTCATGGCATTCCTATACACTGATTTGTGCTAGTACTTGGCAATACAGTCCAGAAAACACTAATTAGACTTGATGAGCTGCTGCTATATGCGGCTCCCAGGGCTAGGGTCCGCACGAATAGGGATATATCCCGTCCTTTTTTTTTGGAGAGGGGCACGAGGCAGGGATGTCCTCTTTCTCCACTTCTGTTTGCTCTGGCCATTGAGCCTTTGGCTCTGGCGGTGCGACAGATGTCTGAGATTGGGGGCATCCGTTCTGGCCTGCTGAAGGAGAAGATCTCCCTCTATGCGGACGATGCCCTGATCTATCTGGATGGTAAGAAAAGCTCCTTTCAGGCCTAGTTGAGGGTGGTCGGTGAGTTTGGCGTGGTCCCTGGACTTCGGGTAGGTTGGGAGAAGTCCCAGGCTTTTTCAATTGGCCCTTCATATCCTTTGACCTATCTACAGGGGTCGCGCATTCAACTATCACAGACTTTTAAATATCTGGGTATCCAGATACATGCTGACCTCTCTAGATATGAAGACTTTAACATTGACCCTATTTACCAACAAATGACAGATACATTCCGTACCTGGACGTCATTGCCCCTAAATTTAATTGGTCGTATAAATATATTTAAAATGATTTTTTTGCCTAAATTTCTCTATTGTTGTCGTGCCTCCCCAGTTTTTCTCTCTAAATTTTTTTCCGCAAAACTTGATTCGGGTCTTTTTAGTTTTATATGGAATGGTGGTCACCCTTGCATTGCCAGGCCCTCCCTTCAGGCGCCCAAGGCCATGGGTGGCCTGGCTTGCCCGAACCTGCGACATTATTTTTTTGCCTCCCAAATTGCCTATGTCCATGATTGGCTGCACTCAGATCCACCAACTCCGGCTACGGCTCTTTTGTTATCCTTTTTTTCGCCTCCTGCTTCTCTCCGAGACGAACTGCACAGGTTCCGGAGTTCGAGTGTCTCCAGATTCTGTCGAGGTCAGTTTTATGGCCTGGAGGAAGAGTGGGGGGCTGCTGTCGCAACCGAAACATTCCGGAGCTGTTTGGTCATCCGGACTCAACATGGTGGGCCAGATTTGGAATAAGGCATCTATCTCATATTGTGATGGAAGGTGCTTTGATGTCCTTTTAGACACTCAGACTTACTTATGGTCTAGTTAACAAATTTTTCTTCAAATATTTACTGCTGCGACATGCCCTCAGGAGACAGTTTGGGTCCCTGACTATAGAGCGCTCAGAATCTCTCGTTGAAAGCCTACTCTCAGATCCTGATATTACCAAACTGGTGACAGCCTTTTATGGTTGTCTTCAAGGGGTGGGGGACGACCCTTTTCGGAAGTCTCACTGTAGATGGTTGGTGTCTATGCCTGAGCTTTCGGAGGAGGATTGGGAAGAAGCAACGGAGGTGTGTTTTCAGGATATTATCAGTACTGCGGATTTGTTGATACAGTTTAAATTCATACATCACTTACATTTTACACCTGCTCGGTTGGTTCGAATGGGTCTGGGTCGGGATGTGGCCTGTCTCAAGTGTGGCACGGTAGCTGCTGACTGGTTTCATATGTTCTGGACGTGTCCAGGTCTAAAGACTTTCTGGAAGGATATTTTCGCCTTTTTTGCTGATAAGTTATACTTGCAAGTGCCTCACATTCCAGAGGTTGGACTTTTGGGGGTGCTGAATGATCACGTCCCCTGTTCTCACCCTAGAACTTTGCTACGTACTCTATTGTTTTATGCAAGGAAAACTATTTTGCTTCATTGGAAGGCTGTGGGCCCCCTCTCGATTTGTTTATTTTTTAACATTATTCACAGTCTCCTCCCTAAATTTAAACTGGTGTATAAAAGTCGGACTTGCCCTAAGAAATTTAAAAAAGTGTGGCAGCCGTGGTTGGATGTCTCGGAGGACTTCTGGGGAGGGGTCCTTTCCTCGCAGCTCTCCCACTGAGTGGGTGGGGTTGTGTTTGACGCCTACCTGCCTGCTCTATCTATGCTATGGGTATTCTTCTTGCAAATGTTCTTTATACGTATACTTTGGGTACACTGATATTACACGATTACTGTTGTTCCATAGTTACTCATGCTGCTTTTCTGACTGTCTGTGTGTGTGTGGGTATGGGTGTGTGTGTGCGGGTGTGTATGTGTGTCTGGATGTTTGATTGTGTCTAGTATGTCTATGGGGTTTCTGTTCTCCCCATATGTATGTCCATTCAGTTCTAGGCTGTAGGCTGATGATGTCATATGTTTCTATTTTTTCCTGTGCTGAAACTGTGGCCTGTACTGAGTTACTGTTGTGTTGTATTTTCTTGCAAAATCTAAAATAAACACCTTTAAAAAAAAGACTTGATGAGCTGCGCCCAAAACGTAGCCATTGTGACCTTTAGACACAATCTTCTTGTATTTGTACTGTACAGTATATGCCTGAATTCAACTTAGTATTATAATAGTGCAGTGCTCAGTACAGCAGAGCATAGACTGGGTAAGAAAGAAAAAAAACATAGGGCCAGATTCTCGTAGATGAGCGTTTTTTATTCTGGCGTAGCGTATCCCATTTACGCTACGCCTCTGCAGCTTTTACGGGCAAGGGCTGTATTCTCAAAGCACTTAATTTGTGGCGGCGTAGCGTAAATGGGCCGGCATAAGCCTGTGTAATTCAAAGTAGGAAGGAGGTCGGTGTGTTGTATTTAAATTAAGCGCGCCCCCGCACCGAAGGAACTGCGCATGCGCCGGCCGTAAACATAGCCCAGTGCGCATGCTCCAAATCACATTGCAAAAAGTCTATGAAACCGACGTGAACGTCACTTTCGCAAAGCCCTATTCGAGAACGAGTTACGCAAACGGCATAAACAATGGAAAAACACGACGCTGACATGACTACTAATAACTGTATTTCTATGAGTCTTTCAGGAGAGTACTTGGAGAGAGAGCGCAGCTCCACTCACTTCCAGGAAACACTGCAGTCAACCCTTTAACTTCCGCATCCTTCCACCATGGCCTCAGTTGTTAACAAATACCTCCGACCATGCTGAAATTACATAAGCAGAACATAGCAAACATACATATTTTTACATTTATAAGAGGAAAGCTACAGCGCTGACCAACAGTGAATGAACGTAAACAGTGAAAATCTTAAACTAAATTAAATGCAGCTCAAATCTGTTATGTGCTAACAACAATAAAATGAATGTGAAATAAAAGATGATGAGCGCAAAACCTAAACTAAACTAAAGGTGCAAATGGCGCCCCTAAATGCAAAAGGTGTATATAATACAAATTACAGCCACAAAACGTGAACAATGAATAATAAATAAACCAAAGTCCAGTGGTAGTGATAAATCACAACTGCATAGTGATGGACGCAGAAACCAGTCCAAAAAAGTGAATGACAACGATTGTGTCAAACAATTCAATAGCTTCTATCCCTTTAAGCAATCGGAAAAATCCAGAGACATCATCAAAGATAACTGTGCTCACAGAGCGCTTACCTCCCAACAGAGAGAAAGGGGCCTCAACTCAATCCTCAATAATGTTGTTGAATTCCGTCTTGGATAGATAATGTTGTTCGCATCCAGGCGTAATCAGGGTCCGCTCACCGTGGATTAAGCATATGCATAGAATGGAAAAAATGAAGCTCTCATCGTGAATTATGTAAAAACTGAAACCAGTTTAATGGGTAAATTCACTTACAAACAAAAAAATGGGTAAAAAACGCCAACAACGGCACTTCCGGTCGGACGGTCAGGGTGTCACGTCACTTCCAGTTGACCTTACGCGTTGTGCCACGTCACGTGACTTCATCAGAGGTTACCAAGGGCCTATCGGATACTTGCTTTTATGGGCCAGATTCAGGTAGATGCGCGCATATTTTCGCCAGCGTATCGCATCGCATATATACGCTGCGCTGACGCAAACTAGCGAGTGAAGTACAGTATTCACCAAGCGCCTGTCCATTACTTTGCGCCGGAGTAACGGAAATGCGCTGGCGTAACCCGACGCAAGTGGAAGTGGGTGTGATCATATGTAAATCATGGGCGGAGCCCAGCGCAGAGGCTTACGTTCAGCGCATCATCCACTGAGCATGCGCAGTGAGTGAGGCTTCACTCGGCCCCCTGTGCGCATGCTCACAACTTCCGTCGGCACCACTTCACGAGGACATTTCAGCACAATGTGTTCCGTTGTGCGTTTAAAAGCGCTAGCGGAAGTGCCATTCCGGCGCAAAAGTATTTCCGTTTCCCCCCACCCCAGGGAAGTTACTTTTGCAAAGAGATGGCTGCTCCCGCTCCCCCCAAAGAGAGGAGGAACCTCAATTTCAATTCACAGGAGGTCTCTGTTATCATCTCGGCTATGGAGACTTTTAATGACTTCCTCCATGGCAAAAAAAAGTCGGAAGACCAGTCGGGATAGGAAGCAGGGCATCCTGGAGACCATTGCTGGCAGGGTGAATGTTTTGGGGTACTCCACCCGGACTGCTGGCGATATACAAAAAAAAAAATTACCTGCGGCGCAAGGTCCGTGGCAAGGTGGCCACCATCAGGAGGCATGAGAGGGGCACGGGTGGTGGACCCCCATGTGCGGTCAGCCTGACCACGGAGGAGGAGGTGGTCGCCCGCTGCCTGGACAGGGAGCAGTTGGAGGGGGTCCCTGGATATGACTCCATGGAGGAAGACTCCAGGACAGGTAAGTGATTTTTACCCCCTTTTTGGTGTGTTGCATGTGGGGGGGGAGGGTACATGTGCCAAGTGTGTGGGACCACCCAACATGTGTCTGCTTTGTGTCATCCACAGATGACGGAGCTGGGCCATCATCTGTTGGCAGCCAGTCCACCCCATCCCCCCAACGGCATCCTGTGCCCGAGCCCATGGGTGGTGAAGAGACCGAGGTGGAGGAGGAGAGTGCCCACACCTCACCTGCAGAGGTGGTTGAGGAGCAGCCTGTTGTGGCAGAGCAGGACATCATTTTATTTTTGGAAGAGTCCTCCCCTTCGGCAGAGGCCTCTGTAAATCCCTCCCCCATCCTAGGAAGCCCCTCAAGGGCGACTCCATCCCCCGGGGACAACCATCTACTGGCCCCAGGAAGGCCACCCGTAAGACCAGGGGGGTGTCTGATCTGGTCCAGGACCAGGCGGCGAGGGATCACGCCAGGCAGACCCAGCAAATGGGGGACATAGTTGGGCACCTGGACAGAGTGGCTGACAACCTGTGCTCCGTGGCCCAGATATTCAATGCAGTGCAGAATGTCAGCTGCAACTGCGCTGCAGTCTGGGGGAGGTGCAGGGTGATATAAGGCACCTCACTGCAGCCGTCCAGGCAAACACTGTTGCCATCCGGGACCAGGAGCTCAGGATGCAGGCTCAGCAGCTCAGGATGCAGGCCCAGACCAACTCGTACCTCGGCCGGATAGCCATGGCCTTGGAGGGCATGCAGGCCACACCTGCCAGGAGTGGCCCACCCGGGGATCAGCCACCTCCAGATGCCCCCCCACCCCCACCCACTCCATCCAGGCAGCTGAGGAGCCAGAGAGGGGCCACCAGAAGGAGCCCCCGGCATCCCAGTGGATTTTTTTTTCTTAATGCTCAGGTTATGAGCTTTTTTATTTGTGATTATGCTCAGGACATGAGATTTTTATTTTATTCTTAATGCTCAGGTTATGAGCTTTTTTATTTGTGATTATGCTCAGGACATGAGATTTTTATTTTCTTCTTAATGCTCAGGTTATGAGCTTTTTTATTTGTGATTATGCTCAGGACATGAGATTTTTATTTTATTGATACTGCACACGTTGCAGTGTGAATGGTGTGTGAATGTGAGGGGGTGGCACTCCTGCCAGTAAGGGGTGTCACCCTCGGCCGTGGTGGAGAAGTTATCCCCACGGCTGTGTGAATGACGTGTGAAAGGTGTATGAATGGACAGCGACATCATTGGGGCTTTGCTGCTCCCAAGTCCTACATGTTGGACTTGGGCTAATCCAATGTGGTGTGTGTGATCTAGGGACATCAGTGGTGTGCATGCGTGCATTGTCCGTGTGATTATTGTATTTGTTTAGTGTCCAAAGATGCCTACGGCGAGGACCCTCCTGACTGCTCTTCCATCAGCTGAATGGGTCTCCTCTGGCAGGGGGGGCTGTCTGGTTGGGGGGTCAGGTCATCACGTATGTCAATCTGCAGGCCTTTTCTCATGGCAAAGTTGTGCAGAATGCAACATGCACCGATGATCTGACACACAAAGGTAGGGGAATACAATAAGGCCCCCCCAGACTTATCCAGGCAGCGGAAACGGGACTTCAAGAGCCCAAATGTTTGCTCCACCACTGCACAGGTTTTGATGTGTGCTTCATTGTATTTTCTCTCTCCTCTGGTTTGGGGGTTCCAGAAAGGAGTCATGAGATGGGGTCCCAGTGCATATGCAGAGTCACCTGTAAGGGAAAAGACAGGAGGATGTTAGTCATGCATGTGGCCCTTGTGATTTGTGCATCATGGGAGGGGATAGTCATGCCTGCCACCCATGTCACTCACCAACCAGCCAGCTGTCCCCATACATGTTCTGTTTGAATTCCATTGGGATGGGGCTCTGATTGTATATGAAGCTGTCATGGCTGGATCCGGGGTGTTTGGCACGGACGTGCCATATGAGGCGTTGGGCATCAGCTATCACCTGTACGTTGATGGAATGCCAATGCTTCCGATTGCGGTATATGTGCTCTGTGGCACTGGGGGGCTGTAGGGCAACATGTGTGCAATCAATGGCCCCCACAGTGCGTGGGAATCCTGCAATGTTGTAGAAATCTGTCATTGCCTTCAGCTGCAGCTCCTCAGTGGTGGGTCTGATGAAGTGGTGGGACATGCGTCTGAGGATTGCAGGGACAACCTGGTGCACACATCTGCTCATGGTGGACTGTGACATCCCAGCCACCACTCCACTTGTACGCTGGAATGATCCACTGGCAAGGAAATGAAGTGTTGCCAGTACCTTCACCAGTGGCTGCACTGCTTGTGAGTGGTGTGTCTTGCTGGTGATGTCATCCTGCAGGGTTGTGGTTAGTTCAAGTATTGCATCAGGGCTGAATCTGAAGAGGCGATACACCTCCTCATCCCCCATGCCAAAGAGGCTCATGCGCGTGCGGTATATCCTCTCACGTGCCCGCCTCCTCCGTACCGGGGGACCCAGTAATAGTGCTAGGAGTGCTAGGACCCCTGCCCCTGGGTTGGCACAGGTGTTGGTCCTGTCCTTGTGGTTGTGTGCTTGTAGTTTTGCTAGTTTGCTCGTAGTAACGCTCTACTGACCTGTGGCTCGTCTGCTGACCTGTGCAGCTATTTGTAGTCTGGGGTAAAGACGAAAGCAGCGCGAAATAATTAGAGCGGACAGACGATCATATGCGCGGCGCGTAAATCGTATGGTGCTATCATATTTGCAAGCGAATCAATAAATCTCCCTCATTTGCATATTTATGCGCTAAATACTCTGGCGAGATGCGTTAAGCGAATCGGAATGCGCCCGTTTTCTGGCGCATCGAGTTTGGAAAGTTAAGCCCACATAAAGATACAACGGCGCAGTTTTACAGTTACGCACATATCGATTTACGGCGCATCACACAGTCTTGCTATCGAATCTGGGCCTCCATGTATAGTCTTGCTGAATCTGGGCCTATATGTATAAAGCGGAAATAGACTTGCGGCCATTTTCGATCTTCCGTCGAAAACCGGATGTGCGACGGAAGATCGAAAATGAACGGCACATCCGGTTTTCGACGGAAGATCGAAAATGGCCGCAAGTCTATTTCCGCTTTATACATATAAAAGCAAGTATCCGTTAGGCCCTTGGTAACATCTGATGAAGTCACGTGACACAACGCGTAAGGTCAACCAGAAGTGACGTGACACCCTGACCGTCCGATCGAAAGTGCCGTTTTTGGCGTTTTTTTTGTTTGTAAGTGAATTTACCCATTAAACTGGTTTCAGTTTTTACATAATTCACGATGAGAGCTTTATTTTTTCCATTCTATGCATATGCTTAATCCACGGTGAGGGGACCCTGATTACTCTTGGATGCGGACAACATTATCTATCCAAGACGGAATTCAACAACATTATTGAGGATTGAGTTGAGGCCCCTTTCTCTCTGGTGGGAGGTAAGCGCTCTGTGAGCACAGTTATCTTTGAAGACGTCTCTGGATTTTGCCGATTGCTTAAAGGGATAGAAGCTATTGAATTGTTTGACACAATCGTTGTCATTATTCACTTTTTTGGACTGGTTTCTGCGTCTATCACTATGCAGTTGTGATTTATCACTACCACTGGACTTTGGTTTATTTATTATTCATTGTTCACGTTTTGTGGCTGTAATTTGTATTATATACACCTTTTTGCCTTTAGGGGCGCCATTTGCGCCTTTAGTTTAGTTTTTGCGCTCATCACCTTCTATTTCACATATTTTAACATTTACCATATCAAAAGGGAGGGTTATCGGTGCTGTCCTGAAAGACTCATAGAAATACCGTTACTGGTAAGTCTAACTAAGGTTTTCTCACCTCGTCTTTCAGGACAGCACTTGGAGATGATAACCGAGTACCTACTTTAGGGTGGGACCACCGCTTGCAGGACCTTCCTGCCAAAAGATTGCTCTGAAGCTCCGAGCAAATCCATCCTATAGTGGCGAGTGAAAGTGCAGAAATTCGTCCACGTGGCTGCCTTGCAGATATTTTCCGGGGAAGCCCCTGCACGTTATGCCCAGGAGGTTGCCACCGCCCTTGTTGAATGGGCCACTATACCTACTGGAGGTTCTAATCCCATAGCTCTATAGGCTTTCTGAATGGCAATGCGAAGCCATCTACTAATTGTGTTTTTAGAGGCCCCATAACCCTTACGAGACCCCGAGAACAAAATAAAAAGAGAATTGGACTTTCTGAAATCTCATGATGATGCACCTTCTTACGTCCAAGGTATGGAATTCCCTTTCTTTATGACCTGTAGGAGCTGTACAGAATGTAGGGAGAACTATCTCCTGTGTTCGGTGAAATGTGGATGCCACTTTTGGTAGAAAACCCAGGTCTGTCCTTAAAACAACTCTATCTGGGAAGATAGATAAAAAAGGCTCAACAATAGACAATGCTTGGAGCTCACTAACCCGCCTAGCCGAAGTAACTGCAACCAGCAAGGCCAGCTTCAGACTCCAAAACTTGATAGAAGCTTCCTCCGGTGGTTCAAAAGGCTTTTGCGTCAAACCCCTCAGAACCAACGACAAATCCCATTTGGGAAAAAACTTAAAAGGGGAAGGCCTAGCCCTGGCTAATGCCTTAAAAAAACCTAATCACATATGGATCTAGAGATAGTCTTCTCTCTAGAAACACTGAAAGTGCCGCTACCTGAGCTTTTAAAGTGCTGACCGCCAGACCTTTATCCATTCTGTCCTGTAGAAACTCCAGGACTGAAAGATCAACCTGTGGTGAGCAATTACTGGAAGCACACCAAGAATTAAAAAAAATCCAAGTCTTAAAATAAATAGCTCTGGTAACCTCTTTCCTGCTTTTCAGAAGCGTATTAACTAAACGGCTAGATAAACCCTTATTCCTCAGGGCTTGTTCCTCAGTAACCAGACCGCAAGCTTTAGGCGACCTACATCGGGATGCAGGAGGGGACCCTGCGACAGTACGTGCTTCCTGGTTGGTAGTAGCCAATGAGTCTCTACCGCTAGCTTTAACAGCACTGAAAACCAAGGCCTCTTGGGCCAATACGGGGCTACAAGAATAAGGGACGTCCTTTCTGCCTGTAGTTTCCTGAGCACCAACGGGATCATCTGAACTGGGGGAAAAGCGTAGCACAAGCGGAAGCACCAGCTTTGAGCCAGAGCATCCAGGCCCTCCGCCTGGTTTAGCCTCTTGAGGGAAAAAAAGTGGGGTACCTTTGCATTTGCTTGGGAAGCAAACAGGTCTAAGGAGTTCCCCACCTGTCTATAATACCCTGAAAGGCCTCCGAGTTCAGACTCCACTCCGACTCCCAGACCCTCTTTCTGCTTAAGAAGTCTGCTAAATGATTCAGGGTGCCCTTCAGGTGTATTGCGGTCAAGGAAGCAAGATTTCTTTCTGCCCAGGACAGGATTTGCAGGGCTAGACCCAGGAGACTCTTGCTCCTCGTGCCCCCTTGTCTCGAAAAATATAAGCCACCGCTGTGGCGTTGTCTGATAATATCTGGACATGTTGGTTCCTGACTATCCGATCGAAGGCCCATAGTCCCAGACAAATGGCTCTTAACTCTCTCCAATTCGAGATGAGTGCCCCACCCCCAGGAACTCGCATCTGTCGTAAGGATCTTTGTCGTGGGGGAGGTCCATAACAGACCTAGACTCAGGTTTGCCTGTGTCCTCCACCACCATAACCTTCTTTTCACTGAAGTTGGAACTATGAACTGTTTTTCCAAAGATTCCCCGTACGACCAACTTTGTTAGATCGCCTGTTGGAGATCTCTTGCGTGAAGGCGGGCCCACTGGACTGCTGGTATGGAGGCAGTGAGTAGCCCCAGAGTGGACATGGCTTCCCGAACCATCACTGCTAGGTTTGTCTGGACTCCCTTCACCGCCGCTTGCACTTTCACTATCTTCTCTTCTGGCAGGAAGATTTTCTCCTGTATGGAGTCTATGACGTACCCCAGAAAAAGGATCACCTGCGAGGGAATCAGATTTGACTTCTCCTTGTTTAGAATCCACCCTAAGCCCTCTAAATGGTTCTGGGTTCTCCTCAGATCCCTGTACAACTGGTATTTTGAGCTGGCAAATAACAGGAGGTCGTCCAAGTATGGTATTACTGACACTCCCTCCAGTCTGAGCGACGCCAACGCCTCCGCCACTACCTTCGTAAAAACCCTGGGAGAGGAGGAGAGACCGAAGGGAAGGGCCCTGAATTGAAAATGTCTCACCACTTTCCCTGTTCAGGATTGCCAGGCGTAGGCAACGTTGGGAGGAAGCCCTTATTGGTATGTGCAGGTATGCGTCCCTTAGATCTATCGATGCAAGGAAGCATCCAGCCGGTAACAGCTTCCTTACAGAATAGATCGTGTCCATTCAAAACTTTTTGTATCGAATTGACCGGTTTAGGGTTTTTAGGTTTAAGATTAACCTGAATTTTCCCGACGGCTTTTTCACTAAAAACACGTGGGAGTAAAACCCTAGACCCTGTTCCTGCTGGGGTACGGGGGTGATCACCTCTTGCTGGAGAAATTCCTGAATCAGCGACCTCATTGCCTGAGATTTCTCTTGACCTCTAGGCAAGTGGGTCACGTAAAAACGAGACGGTGGGCTTTCTGAGAACTCCAGTGCGTAGCCCTCTGAGATTATCTTGAGTACAAACGCACTGGATGTAGCCTCCTCCCACTGTGGAAGAAACTACAGAAGTCGCTGTCCCACAGCCGGGAGACCGTCACTAGGGTTTTGCAGGCTGGCTGGGGGCCCGGATCAGAACCCCCGGCTTACCTCGCCCCCTCTGTGGTCGCCAAGATTTACTTTGGGTTTCCTTTGACTCTTGGGCTCTGTAAAAAGGACGGAAATTATTTTTGGCCTGAGGCACCCCCCTCCTGGCTCCATTCCCCCAGAACACAGCAGTCGCCCGGCAGCTAACTTTTAAATGTTCCCGGTCCTACTCGCGCTGCGAGGGCCGGAAATACGCCGCCAAGGCCGCCTCCCCCTTCTGCTTTCCAGTGGCCGGAACCGGAAGTCACTGCGCACCGCCGAAAGTCCCTCCCCCACCGGCAGTGACGTCGCCCGCCACCCGGACAGGAACACCGCAAGCCCCGGGGGCGAAGATCCCGGCCAGCCCCCCAATTGCTCACCATGCCCGGCCTACGGGAGCGGTCCCTCCTGCGGACTCCGTCCTTGCCGGACCGAGAAGGGGAAAGCACCACATACAGCCTCCACGCATGAGGGAAGATGTTGGGTCAGCCTGAGTAAGAAAAAAAACGACGCTCAAGTATGCCTTCAGCCACCTCCACCTGGAGAGAGTGTAGCACACCCCTGGTTCCCTGCAGCACTTCCACCATCGTCGGAGGAAACACTACAACTGAGGCCATGGTGGAAGGATGCGGAAGTTAAAGGGTTGACTGCAGTGTTTCCTGGGAAGTGGGTGGAGCTGCGCTCTCTCTCCAAGTGCTGTCCTGAAAGACGAGGTGAGAAAATAGGTCTCCTGCCCTGCCAGACGGAACTATGTTGTGTGGTAGAGTTGTGTAAATTTAAAACTGGATGGACAGAAATACAAATTCTTTGGCAGGTAAAACAACTCCCATATCTGTGTTTCATTTGTGCATTTAACCCTTTGTCTGGAGTTGTGCTTTGAGTATCAGAAAAACATTAAGGGCCAGATTCAGGTAGATTGGCGCATATATAGGTGGGCGTAGCGTAGCGAATATACGCTACGCCAATGAGGCGCACACTATTCACAATGAAAATGCGCCCAACGATGCGCCGGCGTAACGTAATTTTATCGGTGTAAGTGGGTGTGACCTTATGCAAACGATCGTCCGAGCGTGGTGTAATGCTTTACACCCGGCGTATCTAAAACAGCACATGCGCAGTGACATGGACATATGATTTGCATCCCTATGCGCATGCTCACAACTATGCCGGCGCAACTTCCTGGGATACGCCGGCCCACCGGCTTATGCCGAGTGCATAAATACGCCCAGACATGCACCTGTCCGGCGCAAAAGTACATCCTGCTTTTCCCCCCCTGAAGCAAGGTACTTTTGCTGGGTGATGGCGGAAGTTGGCAATGGAGGCAAGGAGAGGAGGAAGAGGAATTTTTCTACGGCGGAGAGGGCTTTTATTGTGGCTGGAATGGCCAAATATGACCACTTCCTCCATGGTGCCCAAAGTGCCCAGACCAGCAAGGCACGGAAAAGGGAGATTTTGGAGGAGATCACCCTTCAGGTGAATACGGTCGGGCATGAGACCAGAAAGCCAGAGGATATAGCCAAAAAAATAAAAATTTCAGACGTCGGGTCCGAGACAAGCTGGCGGTTATAAGGAGACACACCAGGGGCACAGGAGGAGGACCAGCCACATCTGAGCGTTTGACTGATGAGGAGAAGGTCACCGCACAATGCAAGCAGCGGGAGCAGGTGGAGGGCATCGAGGGTTTAGACTCTGGTGACCGGGTCTTGAGTACAGGTAAGGGTGTTTTATCTCCTATCCAGTGTGTAGCATGTGAGGGGGTGGAAGGGAACATGTGTCAAGTGTGTGGGTCCACCAACATGTGAATGTTTTGTGTCATCCACAGATGTGCAGGAGGGAGCTGGGCCGTCGTCAGCTGCTGGACGACCCACGCCATCACCAGAGGGGATTGCCCACTCCTCTCATCTAGAGGAAGTGGTGGAGGAGCATGGGGACCTCAAGGGAGTCGTGTACCTCATGGAGGATCCCATCATCCCTGTACCCTCCCAATCCTCCTCCCCCATCAGGGGAAGCCCCTCACCTTCCTCCCCCATCAGGGAAAACCCTTCACCTTCCTCCCTCATCAGGGAAAGCCCCTCAAGGGCCTCCCCGTACACACGGCTCAAAACTTCTCCTGCCCCCAGGAAGGCAACCCGCAAAACTAGGGGTGTTCCAGAGGCCCTATAGGAAACCCTTGCCAGGGATCAGGCCCGCCAGACCCGCCATATGGGTGCTGTCACCGTGGAGATGCGGCATGTGGCAGACAGCCTGGCATCCACGTCCCAGATTCACGACTGTGTAACTGTGCTGCTGTGGTCACCAGCCTGGGGGAGCTGCAGGCCACCACAACAGGCCTCGCGGCTGAAGTGAAGAGCCTGGCAGTTGCCGTCGAGGCAAATACTGAAGCCATCGTGGTGGAGGGGAGACAGACCAGGCTGCTGCTGGCAGACACGAATGCGGTCCTCACCCGCATTGCCCTGGCATTGGAGGGCAGGCAGCCAGCCAGGGAGAGTCCAGGGTATGCTGACCCACCCCCCCACCTGAGGCTCCCCCCAGGCAGTTAAGGAGCCGGAGCCGTGGCACCAGGCGTAGCCCACAACAGGGCAGATGAGTGCCTTTTTTGATTTATACTTTTTGCTCACGTGATGAGTTTATATATTTTTTTTGTCTACTCAGGTTATGAGTTTTTTGATTTTGTAGTATCTGCACACGGTGAGGAGTGCAGGCTACAGTGTGACTGGTGTGTGAATGTGGGGGTGGCACTCCTGCCAGTAAGGGGTGTCACCCTGGGTCGCCGGGGAGAGGTTATCCTCACGACCGTGTGAATGTGGTATGAATGGACAGTGACACCATTGGGGCCTTGCCAGGAAACACTGCAGTCAACCCTTTAACTTCCGCATCCTTCCACCATGGCCTCAGTTGTTAACAAATACCTCCGACCATGCTGAAATTACATAAGCAGAACATAGCAAACATACATATTTTAACATTTACCATATCAAAAGGGAGGGTTATCGGTGCTGTCCTGAAAGACTCATAGAAATACCGTTACCGGTAAGTCTAACTAAGGTTTTCTCACCTCGTCTTTCAGGACAGCACTTGGAGATTATAACCGAATACTTACTTTAGGGTGGGACCACCGCTTGCAGGACCTTCCTGCCAAAAGATTGCTCTGAAGCTCCGAGCAAATCCATCCTATAGTGGCGAGTGAAAGTGCAGAAATTCGTCCACGTGGCTGCCTTGCAGATATTTTCCGGGGAAGCCCCTGCACGTTATGCCCAGGATGTTGCCACCGCCCTTGTTGAATGGGCCACTATCCCTACTGGAGGTTCTAATCCCATAGCTCTATAGGCTTCCTGAATGGCCATGCAAAGCCATCTACTAATGGTGTTTTTAGAGGCCCCATAACCCTTACGAGACCCCGAGAACAAAATAAAACATCCTCTTCGCCGCTCAGTCTGGCCGCTAATTGGCTAGAGCGAATGTATTAAAAGCAGCGCAGCCATTGGCTGGCGCTGCTGTCAATCACATCCAGTAACAAATGGCGCACCGAGGGGCGGGGATGAGAGATACAGTGAGCGGCTATGGCCGATCACTGTATCATGGGGGCGCGCCCACAAAGACTACACACAATGCGAGCTCTCTTGCATGAATGTGTGTAGTTCTTGCGTGGGAGGACCAGAGAAAGCTGCCGAAAGGACCTCAGAAGACGTGGATCGGGGCCACTGTGCAAAACAAACTGCACAGTGGAGGCAAGTATAACATGTTTGTTATTTAAAAAATAAATAAAAAATGTTTGTTTACAACCCCTATAACATTGCATCACTGCTTATCAAAAAGGTACCAATGTTTATTTTATAAAGCAATGATAAAGTGGCCCTGAGAGGTCCCAAAACATTGATATCTTTTTGAAAATCTCTAATGTTGATTAACTACTTCACCTCTGGAAGGTTTCCCCGCTTCCTGACCAGGCCATTTTTTGAGATATGGCACTGCGTTCGTGTTGGTTCACACTACCGCGACTTGGGATCCGACTTGTGTCGCCCCAAGTCGCGAGACATGAGAAATTTAATTAAAGTGCATGAAAGCCATCTTAATGTACACTACTGAAGTCACTCCAACTTCATAAAAGGTTCCTGTACTACTTCAAGGCGACTTCTAGACTTGTACTCATAGATTTTAATGGAAGTCGCCTCCAAAGTCGGATCACCATCTTACTTGAAGCAATTTTACAGGAAAAGAAAATAGTTTACTCAGGCAAACCCCTCCCTCCCACAGAGCCGATTATTCTGTGATTGGCCACAGCCAAAGTCACCTGTCCTGGAGGCAACTTTAAGTTGCGTTGTAAGTTCCTCCAAGTCGCGCTGAAGTTGCCTTGCAAAGTTGGGCTGCAAGTCAGGTTGCCCCTGTGTGAACCGGCTCTTACTTTGACTGACAGTTGTGCGGTCATTATTGTGCGGTATTATAAAATATATAATATACAGTATAAATATATAAATAAAATGTCCTTTTTGTTCCCACGAATAGAGCTCGTAGTAATTGATCACCTCTGCATTGTTTGGGGGTTGTTTTTTTTGTTCCACTATAAACAAAGAATGACTGACAATTTAGAAAAAATAATAAAACTAAATCTTTATTTTTTACTTTCTGCTGTAAAACACATTCAATAAAAAAAAGTAAAAAATTGAATTTCTTCATGAATTTAGGCCAATATGCATTCTTCTACTTATTTTTAAAAATCCCAATAAGTGTATATTGATTGATTTGAGCAAAAGCTATAGCACCCACAAACTATGGGATAGTTTTATTTTTATTTTTACTTGTAATTGCAGCGATCAGCGACTTATGGTGGGACAAATTAGACACCTATCTGACACTTTTTTGGAGACCAGAGACATTATTACAGTGATCAGTGCTAAAAATATGCACTGTCACTGTGCTAATGACACTGCTTTTTCTAGTAGAAGACATGGATTAGTGTTTCTGCTTTACAGAAACACAGGATTTATGTCTTCTGTACTGACAAAAGGACAAATCTGGCTTGTTTACAGAGGCAGACTGTCATGTTATACTTACCTGCTCTGTGCAGTGGTTTTGCACAGACCAGCCCCGATCCTCCTTTTCTGGAGTCCTCTGCTGGCACTCCAGGCCCCTCCTCTTTGGTGAATGGCCCCAGGACAAGCCACTTTCCCAGGGGGCACCTGTGCGTGCTCGCTCCCAAGCCACCCAGTCTGTGGTTATTGACACAGACCAAGCGACTCGGCCCTGCCTCCTGCTCCCTCGTCACAGTATTTGATTAACAGAAGCAGGAGCCAATAGGAGTGTTCTGGCGGGGGGTTGTCCCCCTGTCAAAACACAACAGCTTGGTGGGGAAGATTACTCTACTAACCTTGAGTGGTTAGTACAGTGGCTCCTACCACAGCTGTTTTATTTTTTTTCGTGCAACCCCGATGAATTGCACAAATAAAAATGGTTAGTGTATACCTGGCTTAAAAGGGACACTAAAGGTTCAGTTTTTTTCTTTTTAATAACAAACATGTCATACTTACCTCCACTATGCAGCTCGTTTGCACAGAGTAGTCCCGATCCTGGTCTTCTGGGGTCCCTCTCGGCGGCTGTCTCCGCTCTCCCCTGCATCAGCCTACCCCCTTCATGGGAAGATCTCTCCCAAAGGGGTTAGCTTGTGGACGCGCTCTTGTGACAGCATAGAATGCATTAAGGTGAAAAAACATGTACCTTTACAACCCCTTTAAGTGAGTGCTGTGGGACAATTTATCTCTAGACAGGGTCCTCTAGGAGGGTCCGTTAAACTACTTATAGTTTGTCACTATGGCACATGGGAGGCAGCAAGGATCATTATGGTACATGGAAGGCAGGAAGGATCACTATGGTACGTGGAAGGCAGGAAGGATCACTATGGTACATGGAAGGCAGGAAGGATCACTATGGTACATGGAGGGCAGGAAGGATCACTATGGTACATGGAAGACAGGAAGGATCACTATGGTACATGGAAGGCAGGAAGGATCACTATGGTACATGGAAGGCAGGAAGGATCATTATGGTACATGGAAGGCAGGAAGGATCATTATGGTACATGGAAGGCAGGAAGGAACACTATGGTACATGGAAGGCAGGAAGAATCATTGTGGTACATGGAAGGCAGGAAGGATCACTGTGGCACATGGAAGGCAGAAAGGATCACTGTGGCACATGGAAGGCAGAAAGGATCACTGTGGCACATGGAAGGCAGAAAGGATCACTGTGGCACATGGAAGGCAGAAAGGATCACTGTGGCACATGGAAGGCAGAAAGGATCACTGTGACACATGGAAGGCTGGAGACCCAAAAAAGCTGAGTTTCTCAACCTTTTTACCAAGGAACTCTTGCCAAAAAGTTTGAGATCTCCGGGAACCCCTGAAATAATGTTCAGTTCCACAGCTCACAGAACACTGGTATGATCAGTGAGCTGTTGATATAACAATTATTTTTAGAAATAGCATTAAAAAATGTAATAAATATTAAAACTTACCTATTTAATGCGAAACTTATGCTTGCATAATTCTGCGCAGATGCTCAATTCTGGGTCGAACCTGAGATAAGCAGTGCACAGGGGGCACCAAGGCAGAGCACGGAGGTCAGGTAGGCACAGTACACAAGGGGCAGCAGGGCAGAGTATAGGGGGAAGCATGGCAAAGTATAGGAGTCAGCAGGTCAGAGCACAAGGGGTCAGAAGGGCACGCTACGTGTGTGTGTGTGGGGGGGGGGCAGGAGGGCACACTACATGGAAAGCAGCAGGGCACATTATGGGGGGGGGGGGGCACAGTAGGACACATTACACCGGGCAGGGCACATTGGGGGGCAAAGGGGCACAGCATAGCACATTACAGATACACATGCAGTCCAGTTTTGTGCACCAGTTCTCAAAAAGGATATCGGAGAACTGGAGAAAGTGCAGAGAAGGGCAACTAAACTGATAAGAGGCATGGAGGAGCTCAGCTATGAGGAAAGATTAGAGGAACTGAATTTATTCACTCTTGAGAAGAGGAGAATAAGGGGGGATATGATCAACATGTACAAATATATAAGGGGTCCATATAGTGAACTTGGTGTTGAGTTATTCACTTTAAGGTCAACACTGAGGACAAGGGGGCACTCTTTACGTCTGGAGGAAAAGAGATTTCACCTCCAAATACGGAAAGGTTTCTTCACAGTAAGAGCTGTGAAAATGTGGAACAGACTCCCTCCAGAGGTGGTTCTGGCCAGCTCAGTAGATTGCTTTAAGAGAGGCCTGGATTCTTTCCTAAATGCACATAATATAACTGAGTACTAAGTTTTGTAGGTAAAGTTGATCCGGGGTAAATCCGATTGCCTCTCGGGGGATCAGGAAATAATTTTTTCCCCTCCGGTAGCAAATTGGATCATCGCTCTGCTGGGGTTTTTTGCCTTCCTCTGGATCAACTGTGGGTATGGAGTTGGGTGTATGGGATGTACTGTGTTTTATTTTGTTTTATTTTTTATTTTTTTTATGGTTGAACTGGATGGACTTGTGTCTTTTTTCAACCTGACTAACTATGTAACTATGTAACAGAGGGGGTGCAGCAGGTCACATTATGGGGGACAATGGGGCATATTACATGAGACAAGAGGACACACTATGGGGCATAGCAGGGCATATTACATGGGGCAAGAGGGCACATTATAGGGCACACAGTATGGCACACACAGCAGGACACATCAGTGGGACACACAGTAGGGAGTAGGGCACATCACAGGGCACCGAACACATAAGGGGGCACAGGAGGGCACACAGGGCACATCGCATGGCACACAGTAGTGCACATCATGGGGCATAAAGTAGGGCCCAGGGCACATCACAGGGCATGTGGGCATGGGGCACACAGTAGGGCACGTCACAGGGCACACATTAGGGCATATTACAGGGCACATAACAGGATGCACATCATGGGGCACACAGTAGGGCATAGGGCACATCGTGGGGTACACAGTAGGGCACATCATGGGGCACACAGCAGTGTACAGGGCCATTTCATGGGGCACACAGCAAGGCACGGGGGACAAGATGGGGCACATCTTGGGGCACACAGCATAGCACAGGGCACATCATGGAGCACACAACAGGGCACGGGGCACACAGAAGGGTACAGGGCACATCATGGGACACACAACACCTCATGTGGCACACAGCTGGGCTTGGGGCACACAGTGGGAAGCGGTTGTCATTAGAACTCTCATGGCCCTCTCCTCCCTGCTGGCCCCTCCTCTCATCTGTCCCCAGTGATGTCAAATACAAGCACCTGGGACGTACGAGAAAAGAGGAGGGGCCGGTGAGGAGGAGCGCGCCACAAGTGTTCTAATGACAGCTGCTTAGCAGGGACCCGATCACCAGCAGTGCCCGAGGGCAGGAATGATCAGTCTGCCCTGAGCACAACACTGACTCCCACAGTGCTGTTGACTGCCAGCAACTGCATGATGTGTTCCTGGCTGCTCTGCCATGCAGTTGGTTTGACAGGATGCTACCCCCCCCCCCCCTCCATTTATCTACATCTCTAAATCTAGGGGATGTCTTTTTGTGGTTTTATTATTAAATTATTTGCATGGGGTGTAGGATAGTATGGGATACTGCAGAACCACTAACAGTAACAAGAGGACACTCTATATTATAAACTTTAGGAACAGTTCTTCTGCTCAGCTAAGGGTACCCTTCCCATGAGAGACTAGTAGAGGCCAGAGGTATGTACTTGAAGTTGTAAGCAGGTGTTTACAAACAAACAAGACAAAAATAGAGACACACCAATGTACAAAAACCGGCTTCTTTATTTAATCCATACAGGTAAAAAAACAAAAGCACACAGTTCCAGGACAGCTAGTTAATGTGTTTCACACGTCAGTGCTTATTCTTTACAATTCATTGTAATGAATAAATAATAGTGTTGGCATGTATGGATTAAATAAAGAAACCTGTTTTTTGTATGTTGGATTGCTGCTATTTTAGTCTATTATCTTCACTGATCGCAGCTGCAGACCGAGCTGGCACCCAGGTACATTTAAGGACTTTGGATCTAATGCAGGTTAGTCTCTAAGCAGTGTGTACAGGGCCGGACTGGGAATAAAATCCAGCCCTGGAAATAATAGGCCAGTCCGGCCCTGAGTGTGTACCCTGTATACGCTCTCTCTCTGAACAATTCCCAGCAGGGAAGGGCTTAAGCTAGGTTTGGCATTCTCCAGGGAATTTCTGGGCTCTGCCCTCCACCACGTGTTGTCAATAAAAAGGGGGAAGGCTCTGCTCGAGTGCTCTCTGTCATGGTCTGCATGGCAGAGCGTCCAGAGGCCAAGCCTTAAGATGTAACCACCAGCAACATCTGGAGCATGCGCTAGGAAAGTCTGCCTGAGCCAGGACTCCTACATATATGGACTCTCACCTTGGGAAAGGTATGCAATGGTTAGATTGGATCTAACTAGTTAGAAAGAACTGTTTTTCTTTATCCCTTTCTCCTCACTGAAATTAAAATACCAGGTGCCGGATTTAGAGTATGACAACTTCCTTCGTATCAAGCAGTTCTTCGATACACACTTCCAAACTTTGAACACCCAACCCCCCACCCTTGAGAATCTATGCCTTAAATCTCCCAGAAAATGAGGTTTCATTTCAGAACTTTACTCTAACTTAGTTAATAACACAGATTTAAATAAACTTCCATACATGCCTAAATGGAAACAAGAAGAAAACTTCACATATTCTACGGTTGATTGGGACAATTGCATAAATAATTTACACAAGTGCACTAAGTCCATCTCCATTAAAGAGACCGCCCTGAAGCTTTTTGCGAGATGGTATTATACACCAAATAAACTTCACTCTATCTTCCATATGTCTTCCCCATCCTGTTTTAGAGATTGCAACTCCTTAGGCTTGTTCCCTCACATTTTTTGGTATTGGGACAAAGTTAAAGGTATTTGGTTACAGCTAGAAAAATTTGCCTCCAAAATCTCTGACAACATCATTACATTGACGCTACACAATTGCTTTCTTTTTTCTCCAATTACAGGCCTATCCACATGTCACATGAGATTGATTCACACAATATGTGGTGCTATACACTGGTTAATAGCTTTCCACTGGAAATCACCATTGTTACCCTTAGTGCCACTCAAATCGAGAATCAACAGCATACGTTTGATGGAAAAAATCTTTCATACCTTACAGACTACCAATCATCTATATAACAACAAACGGACTCCTTGGTTCGAGCACTCCTCCCCATACTTTAACCCTATCTAATTTCCCCATGATAGCCATATGCTAGATGAACTTGTTTGATTTCTACCTGAAACATCATAACACCATCTTCAATTTTCCTGTTAATCAATATTTGTACTCGGAGTCTCAGGTGATCGTGCTAGGGAAAGGTCTGGGGGAAAATAGTGAAATTGATCTGAGGTGTGCCGGGGTCACGTGGTCAGTATGCCTAAAAGGGGGCATACCCAAGTAGAAGTAAAAGAAGAAATAGCAATAAAAAAGGGGATGGGTGGGTGGGACACAAGAAAACCGACGCCCAGAAGGAGGATGGAGGGCGGGTTTAAATACCTCCCGACTCCTCCTACACCTGCGGTCAGCCTTTCACTTGTACTCGGAGTCTTAGGTGATCTGGCTAGGGAAAGGTCTTTCGTAACCGGAGAAAGACAAATGGCGGCAAACTCTGCGATATTTGCTGCCCGTGACATGAAATCTGCAAAGAAGAACAACATTGTTAGAAACAACATAACCAACGAGCCCCAACTCACCTTAGGAAAAGGAAAAATCCCTACCTCCCCTACCCCTACCTACGTAGGTGTCCGTGACTAACACACGCAGTAACGTAGAGCAGGAACGAAAATGTAGCAGAAGACTGAAATGTGTCAGTCTCAAGAAACTAGCAAGGCTGAGCAACCTGAGGCAAATCAGGCCAATTAAAAACGTAACACTCGGAGTCGTTGAACTCCCCCTGTTATCTGCCTTATGTTGTGCTGTTATATGCTATCCACTGACGTTACTGTATTGTTCCTTTTGTGGCACGGGGGTTACCTCGTGTCTAATAAAAACTGTTATTTGAAAAAAAAAAAAAAAAACGTAACACTCAAGCCTATGAACCTGAAGACGTGTCAGGCAAGTGATGCAAGTAGTGAGATAACGTGACGTATGAGCGTAATGAAAGCCGTGAGAAGCGGATGAGGCCATGAGGCCATGAACAAACATGAATGCACAGACTATAAAAAAAATGTAGGTAAGTGTGGACTAATGCAGCTGGACTGAGAATGTGACAAACCCATGCATTGCAAAGGCCAAGCAACCTGAGGTGTAGCAGGCAAATTAAAAACGTACACTCAGGCCCGATGAACCTGAAGACGTGTCAGGTCAAATTATGTCGAGATGCATGAAACGTATGAGAAATGGATGAGGAGACTTGCCACTGTACAAGCCAATTAAAAACGCTCATCTCAATCCGTAAGCACCCATAGACGTGATGGGTGACCCCCCCAGCGGTGAAACGCCATGAATCTACAATGATGTTATCAAAACTACCAACTAGAAACCATCACGACTGAAACCTGTATGATAGATCTGAAGTTGCATGAGCGATGTGAAGTAGCATGAGAGACATGAGCACACGAATAGCATGAGAAGTAAATAGTACAAGAAACGTGAATAGAACAAGAAACGTGAATAGTACGAGAAACGTGAATAGTGTGCAAAACGAAAAAACATGAGAAACACAAATAGCATGAGAAGCGCAATACAATTGAGAACATAATAGCCAGAACAGCGTAATCATATGAGAAGCGTAAACGTATGAGCAGCGTAAATGTTTAAGCAGCGTAAAGGTGTGAGAAGCGTAAACGTATGAGAAATGTAAACGTATGAGAAGCGTAAACGTATGAGAAGCGTAATCGTACATACATAAATAAACCAATAATTGCATCACAACTGAAACCTGCAAGAGAAACGTAAATACCAGAAAACATTAATAGCATGAGAAACGTAACGTAAAACGCACCGTAGAAACGTAAAATTGCTTGAGGAATGAAAAAACATGAGACATAACTGCATGCAACAAAGTAAAATAGCATGATAACATAACTAGCCTGAGAAACGTGACACATGAAAGTGCAACGCACAAGAACATGACTAGCGTGGGAAATGTAATCGCAAAGGAACATGACCAGCATGAGAAACGTGATCGCCTGGAAACTGTAACTAGCTTGAG
This sequence comes from Rana kukunoris, assembly GCA_029574335.1. Classification (NCBI taxonomy): domain Eukaryota; kingdom Metazoa; phylum Chordata; class Amphibia; order Anura; family Ranidae; genus Rana; species Rana kukunoris. The sequence goes on from CM056057.1 coordinate 175,630,111, forward strand.
AAATGTGCACATGAGAAACTTAACCGCCTTGACATGACTAACATGAGAAATTAAAACACACGAGTAACCATGAGAAACGTAATCGCATGAGAATATGACATCCTGAGAAATGTCATTGCATGAAAAACGTAATACATGAGAACGTAACCGCAAGAGAAACGCAACCGCATGAAAAACGTGATCGCCTGAGAACCATGAGAAATGTAATCGCATGAGAAACAAAAAATCACACGTGAAACGTGATACCATGAGAAACGTAATTGCATCAGTAACAAAAAACACATGAGCCGTGATCGCATGAGAAACTTAATCACATGAGAAACCATGAGAAACGTAACCACATGAAAAAAAGTGATCGCATGAAAAACGTAGTCGCATGAAAATATGTAAACGCATTCGAAACAAACTCACATGAGAACATAAAACCATGAGAGAAACGTAATCGCATGAGAAACAAACCCGCAATCGCACCAGAAACGTAATCGCATGAGAACATAATACCATGGGAAACGTAATGGCATGGAAATGTAGTCGCATGAAAAAATGTAATCGCATCAGAAACATAATACCATGGGAAACGTAATCGTATCAGAAACATAATACCATGGGAAATATAGTTGCATGGGAAACATAATCGAATTAAAACCGTAGTCGAATCAGAAACATATACCATGGGAAACATAGTCGCATGGGAAACGTAGTCGCATGAAAAACGTAATAGAATCAGAAACATACCATGGGAAACATAGTCGCATGGGAAACGTAATCACATGGGAAACAAGATTGCATCAGAAACATGAAACCATGGGAAACAGTCGCATGGGAAACGTAATCGCATGAGAAACGTAATCGCATGAGAAGACACCATGAGAAATGTAATCGCATGAGAACGTGATCACATGAGAAACATAACACACAAGGACCGTGATCCCACATGAACATGATCACATGAGAAACCATTAGAAACGTAATTGCATGAGGACTACCAATGCGAAACGTAATCGCATGAGAACCACCATGAAAACCGTGATTGCATGAGAAACGTAACACGATGACCGTGATCGCACACGAATGTGATCGCATGAGAATGTGACCGCACGTGAAACGTAATTGCATGAGGACATCACTAGCATAAGAAACACATTGCATGAGGACATTACTAGCATAAGAACACATTGCATGAGGACATAACTAGCATGAAAAACGTAATCGCCTGACATGAGTCGCATGACATGAAACGCATAACATGAATCGCATAACATGAATCGCATAACATGAATCGCATTACATAAGAGAAACGTAACCATCAGAAGAACCTTAACTAGCAGGAAAAACTCAGAAACTTTGACGGGAAGCCCTCAGCCCCCACTGGGCTGTCACTGGGAGACACTGGGAAGCAGAGTGTGGACAGGGAAAGCACACATGCCCACACACCCGACCCCCCCCCCTGCACCAAGATGCGACCTCCAATGCTGACTGAGGCCACAAAACTACTGCACCTGACCCAACCAACATCCCCCCAATGTGAGGTACTAGATTAGCGTGAGGAGCCGTGGAGCGGGTGATGTCATTGAGCAAACGGGGGGCGGGAGGAACAGGCGGGCGGTCTCCATGCATCTGCACATGGCGTAATGTGGCAAACATAAATGGCCACCCAAGCCGATCAAAGGCCTTCTCGGCATCTAGGCTTAAGAGCAGGGACTCCCTGCATCATGTGGACGTGGGTGCCCGGAGGAGTGAGAGGGAGGACGGCTGGCTCCCCTCTCACCGAGTATGCCCGGAGGAGCGGGAGGGAGGACGAAGGGACCCCCCACAGCGTGAGCCCAAGTGGAGAAGCAGGCGGCCCCTATGATGCTGACAAGTGCCTGGCTGACATGGTGGACAGCCCCCCCCAATGGTGCATGCCACAACTACAGACCTGCACCCCCCCTGCAAGCATCGGGAGAAGGGGGGGCGGTTGGGGTGAGCAGCGCTCAGCTGACAGAGGATGGGGTACAGACAGTCCGGTCTGCTGGGAATCCTGAGGAGAGCACAATAGACACCTGCAGCAGCTGCCGCCATTGCTCTGGACAGAAACAGGAAGTGACATGCTATACCCAGAAACCCCACACACGAGAAAACCAACACCCAGAAGGAGGATGGAGGGCGGGTTTAAATACCTCCCGACTCCTCCTACAAACCCAGGCTGACCTGCAGTCAGTCTTTCACATATGATTGTAGCCTTTAAAAGCTGTATTAATGATGTATGTTCACAGACTGACTTCTCATGTGTTTTATCCATCTTTTTGTATATGCCTTCATTATATGGATTTGTACCACCATTTATCTTTATTAATAAAAGTTTGTAAACAAAAAAAAGAAAGAACTGTTTTTGTAATATTGGATTGTACTGCCAAGATTTACAGTTAAAGTGATTGTAAATATTTTCCTTGAATGTGCATGGTCTAAACTCAGACAGGAAGAGGCATCTGGCACTTAGGGAGTTTAGATAGTCAGGCGCTGACGTGGTTTTTGCCCAGGAAATGCACTTCGACAAGACAGGGTCCTTCACGACTAGACTATTTCCACAGATTTACTCCTCCGCTGGTCCTCGCAAGCAGGCCGGAGTGGCAATTCTTATTCGGCACGGATCTCCGTTCACCTGTTCGGGCTACTATAGCGACCCGCAGGGTCACTTTGTTATCCTCCGGGGTCTCTGACAGACGTGGGAGGTGACCTTTTGTGCGTTATATGCTCCGAATGTCCGGCAACATAGATTTCTGAATAAGGTGTTTACTCGTCTCTTTAGATCGGATAATGGGCTCCTGGTAGTGGGGGGGGGGCGACTTTAACCTGACTCACTCTGCAACTGCCGGTCGTCATGTGGTGGGCCGCCGGGCTCCATCGGCTCGGGCCCTTAGGGACTCGAAGCTCTTCTGACAAATCACTAGACGCTATGCTCTCTTTGACGCCTGGAGGGCCCTCCACCCGGGCGACCGGCAGTATACGTTTTACTCGGCCCCCCACAGACCTCACTCCCACATTGACTATTTCTTCACTAACAACTCCACACTCCGTGCGCTGCGGGAGGCGAAGATACTCCCGATCTCATGGTCGGACCACGCCCCTCTTTTGCTTACCCTGGACATAGGCTCCCCCAACCAGAGGCCCTATAATTGGAAGCTAAACACCTTCCTCCTCCAACACTTACCGTCCAAAGCGGAACTTGACTCCACCCTCCAACTGTACTTTGCGGAGAACGACACCACCGAGATTTCCACCTCTACGCTCTGGGAGGCTCATAAGTCGGTCCTGCGAGGTAGATGTATAGCGTTTTCTGCCACCCTGAAAAAAGATGCGCTGGCAACCAAACAGAAGGCCGAGCAGGATCTTGTGGTCCTGGAACGCCGACTGCAAAAGTCCCCTTCCATAGCCCTCCTTAAGAGAATTGTGAACCTCCGGGTGACGCTGAGAGACCTCGCCCTTGGTCGCGTGGAAAAAGCTCTAGTCAGACTACGACAGGTCTACTATGATAGAGGCAACAAGGCTCATTCACTGCTGGCAAAGAAGTTGGGTGACAACCATCTTGCGATGACACCCCATCAAATTAAGGATAACTCAGGTTGCTTGCAGTCCCATCCCAGGGACATAGCCCACACGTTGATCCTGTTCTCTTAGACGTCTCCCTTCGCATAGACCGATACTTAGGACAAAGCTGCGTTGCACGACTACAACCTTCTGACCTGACATCCCTTAATATGCGGATCACGGAAGAGGAAATTAAGCAGACTATCAAAACTATGCCACCTCGTAAATCCCCGGGACCAGATGGCCTCCCATATGAGTACTATAAAGCCTTTCTGCCCCTCCTGCTCCCTCATATGTGTAGACTCTTTAATGCCTTCCTCCAAAACACCCCTGTCCCGGCGGATATGCAGCGCTCCTTTATAACCCTCATTCCCAAGCCGGACAAGGACCCGGTTCTCTGCTGTAAAACTACTCTCCATCCGCTTGAATACGGTTCTCCCTTCCCTTATCCACAAATATCAAGTGGGCTTCGTGCCCTGTAGGCAGGCGGGCGATAATATCCGAAAGGTAATTGACTTGGTGGACGTAGCGAATAGGGGCGATACGGAGTCCCTGCTCTTAAGCCTAGATGCCGAGAAGGCCTTTGATCGGCTTGGGTGGCCATTTATGTTTGCCACATTACGCCATATGGGGATCCGGGGCCCGTTCCTGAGAGCAATTCATCATCTCTATTCTGCTCCCTCCTCCCAAGTCAGAACACCCTTTGCCCCCTCGCCTTCTTTTCTCATCACCAATGGCACCCGACAGGGGTGCCCACTCTCACCCCTGCTATTCACATGTGTTGAACCTTTGGCGGCTACTATTCGAGGCAGCCTGTCCATCCGGGGGGTGGTGGTTCGGGGTAGGGAATTTAAAATCTCCCTGTTGGCAGATGACATTATCCTATCCCTGACGCAACCTAGGATCTCCCTCCCGAACCTCCATGTGGAACTGACTAGATACGGAGCCCTGTCAGGCTATAAAATTAACGCCTCCAAGTCAAAGGCTCTCCTGATTATTATCTCGGAAGCAGAGATAGCCCATCTGCGGGCTAACTTCTCATACCAGTGGAAAACATCCTCCCTGAAGTACTTGGGGATCCGCATTACCCCGAGTTTTGCCACCCTGTACCAAGAAACCCCCCCCCATTCCGCTCAATACGATCCTTGCTGACGCAATGGAAAAGACACCAAATCTCCTGGCTCGGCCGGGTTGCCTTGATTAAAAAGACAATACTCCCGAAGCTCCTTTATCTTTTCCAAACGTTACCTATCCCTGTCCCCTACAAACAATTGAGACAGCTCCAGTCTGATTTACTTAAATTTGCCTGGAATTACAAACGACATAGAGTTCCCCAGACGGTATTTATGGCGGCACGCTCCGACGGGGGCCTTGCGTTCCCTAACGTGGTTAAGTACTACCAGGCCACTCAACTCCGTGCTATTGCTTCCTGGTTTACCCAATAGTCCTACAACAGGTGGACAGAGATCGAAAAACTGTGGCTGGCCCCGACTCATCCTAATTCCCTGTTGTGGAGTGCGAATGCGGAGGTCCCTTCGGAACGCTTACTGGGCTCTGTGGTACACCTCCGGCGACTCTGGCGTCGGCTGGCGAAACCATGTGGACTGTCCTCGGAGCGCTCGCTCCTGACTTCATTTATGTATAACCCCGAGGTGCCAGATAGCCTTACTCATCAAATGTCACATCCTTGGACGTCCCGTGATCTGTTTCACTTTGGGAATCTGGTGGATCCCTTGTCCCGTAAGCTGCTGCCCTTCTCTAACCTCCAAGCTAAATATAAGCTCCCTCGGCAGGTGTTCTACAGCTACTTGCAAATCCGCCATTATGCCCTGTCCGTAGCACCTGACCTGCAATTCTCCCCTCCGACCCCTTTTGAACGGCTAGTCCTAGCCGGATCGGCCCAGAGGGGACTTATTTCTGATATCTACAAAATTCTCAACGCCTACCCCCTAGAAGCGCGGGGAAAACATTCGTATATGGTCCGATGGGAAAAAGCCCTTAACGAGGACATTCCCTTAGAACAGTGGAGGACTATCTGGGCCCAGGCGGCCAAGAGCTCCCTTTGTACCCTGAATAAAGAAAATGCTTATAAGATCCTCCTGTTTTGGTATCTGACCCCTGATGTGCTTCACTCCATCTACCCTACTATCTCAGACCGCTGCTGCCGCTGTCAGGGGGATAGGGGCTCCCTCTTTCACATATATTGGAGCTGTCCACTGATCACCCCCTACTGGATCATGGTGCAGGAGTTGTTGGGCCGCCTTCTGGGCGTGCAGGTCCCCCGATCCCCCAAATTCTTCCTGCTGGGTCTATCCCCTCTGAAAACTGTCAAGCCCTACGGAAAGCTGACGCGCCATATCCTCGCGGCCGCCCGCTGTCTCGTGGCCCTAAATTGGAAAAGTGGCTCTCCCCCTACCCCAGAGGCACTGCACGCTAGGATTAAAGATGTGGAGCTGATGGAGCGAATGACTGCTCATATACAGGACAGATTGGAGGCCCATGATGCTGTTTGGGAGCCATGGCACCGCCGGGAGGACCCGCAGTGATCAGGTACACAAGCTCACTCGATGACCTTCCTCTCATTTTATCTCTCTACCCCTTCTTCCTTTTCACCTCCTTTACTTCTTTCCGTCTCCCTTCTATTGGGAGTATTTTTGTAGCTTCACTCGTGCTTAGCTTTGGACAGGGTATTATTGTCAGTTGCTATACTATGGCTTCTTTGACCCTAGGTCGATATTAATTAATGTACTGGAGTGAGAAGCTGGCCCACATTGTTTATTTTCTAGTTGACCGTACTATGGGTGGACGAGTACCTTCTCTCCTTATGCTGAATTTCTTGTTACAACACGTTGTAAGCTTTCTTTGACTTTCAATAAACAGTTATTTGATAAAGTAATTGTAAAGTCTAATTTTTGTCTTTTATAAAAATAACAAATACTTACCTGATCTGTGCAGTGGATTTGCACAGAGCAACCCAGATCCTCCTCTTCTCCTCCGGGTCCCTCTTCTGTGCTTCTGGCCCCCCCTTCTGTCAAGTGCCCCCACAGCAAGCAACTTGCTGTGGGGGCACACCCATATTGAGTCACAGCTCCATGTGTCCATTCAGACACGAAGCCTGGACTGCCCCCCTCTTTTCTAATTGGCTGACTGATTTTGAGTCATTGGCTCCTGCTACTGTGTCTCAGCCAATTAGGAGGGAAAGTCTCGGACGGCAAGACAGTTGTGGGCATGGCAGGACAGAGATAGGGCTCAGGTAAGTATTAGGGAGGCTGCTGCGCACAGAAGGCTTTTTATCTTAAAGGGGTTGTAAAGACAAAAATATTTTCCTCCTAAATTAAAGCTTGACAGTAGCTGATAAAGTAAAAAGTAATGTTTTGTATTAAAACTATTTTGATACCTGTTGAAATCAAGCTGTTTTATTCACCTCCAGCACTCCTGAATCTTTATTCTCACTGACTTCCTGGTTTGCGATGCGCATTCATTCTTGCTACATCACGGCCTAATGGGAACTACAGTTTCCCTTAGGCTTAGCCTCCATGCCTGTGAGGGATAAGAGAGCATCTTCACGCAGGGCTTTAGTCATAGGGAGGGGGCAAACACATTCTGCTTTCCACCATGCAAAACAGCTCAGATGCTGGTGGAAAGCAAGAAGAGGAGAGACAGGAAATGGCATTTTCAAACCTGGATTACTGTATTTTGGAGGTCAAAAGTAAAAATGAGGTAAGTGATATTTAAATGCTCTGGCTTACAGCAATCAATTAAATTAATATAATAAAAAATTAGATCTGAAAAATCTGAAAAATGTAAAAAGCACTAAAAATGCATAGAAGTGAATCCAGCCTTAAAGACTTTTGCACATGGATTCCAAAAATGACACATTTTTAGGCATTCTGTGTCTTTTTCTCTACTGATCTAAATGAAACCCATTGATTACACTGGCTCTATATACACACAGGGCCGTCTTTAACACATGGCAAAAGGGACAGCTGCCCTGGGCCCAGTCATTGTTGTGTGGCCCAAATCAGCTGACCCTTGAGCCCACACAGCCCTCAAATAATTAAGAGGATCCAGGAGGGCCCAAGAAAAATGTTTGCCCAGGGTCCAAGCAATATTAAATATTAAAAGTTGTGCTGCGTGTAGATCAGTAAAAAAATATACAAAAAACTGTGTATTTCTGGCAAGAGTTAATGCTGTTCATACAGCAATACCATGTGCAAAAAAAATTCCATTAACATGTTCAATATTATCAGATTTTATTGATTGAGTTAAATAAAAGCTAAATTAATCATAGTATGTCGTTTATAAACAAAAAAGAAAAAAGCAGTTATTGACAGGGATTGACAGTTCATACAGGACAAAAACATGGCTGGTAAGAAAATACCTTTGACATTTCTCTCTGTTTAGTTTCTTTACTGGTGTCACCTTGACGTCACCATTGACCTGGCAGTATGGAGATTTGAACCAAGCTGAACAATGAATGTCCTGTTCACACTTCTCAGCTGCTCGGGGACAATAGGAGCAAATCCTGACACTGCCTCCAATGAGGTCAGCTAATTTACTTTAACAGTATGTGAATAGAACCAGAAGTTAGCACATGGAAATTCAATACACAGTGTACATGGGAAACACACAGGCTTTAAACATATTGTACCTCACTGTTCAACAAACTTTTTAACCCAAGTGTTTCCTTTATCCTTTACTTTTTTGGATCTTGACACCCTTGATTATCTATTATATATGTAGCATTACCCCCATTGGAGCTGCTGGATTTTTGGGCGGAGTGTTATCTCATGGCTCCTCCGAATTCTCTAGGGTAAGGTGACCAGATTTTTTAAATACAATCTGGGGACATATATATATATTTTTACTACTAATGGGGCCAATCAGCAACTCTCTGCCCGTCGCTGCCCGCTTCACAGCCTGTCAAGTCTTACGCTCCGGGCCCCGGCTACTACTGGGTGGGGAGCAGAGGAAAATCACTCCGCCAGGGAAGGCTATGAGATAAGCAGGCAGGCGGCTGGCCGAGACTTGAGCCAAGGCAGAACAACATGCGAGCGGAGCTGAATGGGCATGTACCCGAAACTGAAGAAATATTCTTTCCTCTCCGACCAGCATATGATTATCAGAAAGGGGCACAGATAATCGAAAAAATACACCCTGCTAAGCTAATAGGCGCGGCGGAGTGAGGAGGGTGTAATTCAGATTTATTTTTTTATTCTGCACTGACTGTCTTTGAAATTGCCCCAGCCCCGTCTCAAATTCAATCCGGGGACAAAACCCGGGGACAGTGTCCTTAATCCAGGGGCTGTCCCCTGAAACCGGGGATGTCTGGTTACGCTTCTCTAGGGGTGAATGATGCGTATTGCATAAACAGAAGTAAAGGAATATCCACGACAGGTGCTCTTTTGCTGTGCTCTTTATTACCCAGCCGGGTAAAAACATTAAACTTGTGGTGAGGAAAGTAAAGTTGAAAGGAGGATGGATAGCAGATTCAGGTGTAATGATGGGAAACAGTCCTGCTCCAAAACGTAACACTTCTCTACGCCACTCCCGTCGGAAGTGGGTCTAGTGTACCAGGACAGGCCTCTCTCACTGACCTGGCAGCCGGAGTATCACTCGGAAAATTATAGGACAAAGTCTCTGCCACAGACCCTCCTTGGTGAACTTGAACTCGGGAGAAAGTCTCTGCCACAGACCCCTTTCAATGAGCCTCAGAAGATACCTTTGCCACAGGTCTCCTCTGGGTAGAATTCTAGGAGATATGCCTCCTTGGTTGAGTTACATCTGGATCTCCTTCAACTTCAAACCCATGTACCGACTGACAGGTGGATCAGTCCCGCAGTGTCCGGCTACCTGTGATCCCCAGTGGTTTAGTTCAAGCCCTATTGGACCGCCAGCCTCTCAATGGTGCTCCTCAGACCAACTCCCCACCGAACAGCGCACAGCTTGGGATCTTCAAAAGGGGGAACCCAGCTGCTCACTGGATCCCCCATCGCTGGTTCAGATGCTCAGGCCAACATGGTCCCGGAACCAGGAACACCTCGTAGCACGCACGCCCCGGCCAGGTAGGCCATAGTGCCTGGGCTCCGTGATGTGGCCATCCTAAAGGTGAGTGCCTCCCCAGCATGCACAGCGAGGACAAACCCTCCTGATTGGCTACTGGGAAGAGCACCCAAACCTCGACTCCACTGCTGCCACCTGCAGTACTGGGGTTGGAAGAACAATTTGACACTAACAATCAGGATCAGAGTCTAACTATACTCTAATCTACATCTTAAATTTGACTAGCACCAGTACTGCAAAGTACATGGGCGCTACACATATTAACCACTTGACCGCCAGAAGATTTACCACCTTTTATGTCCAGGCCATTTCTTGCGATACGGCACTGCGTTACCTTAGCTGACAATTGCGCAGTCATGCAACACTGTACCCAAACAAAATGTATGTAATTTTTTTCCACCCAAATAAAGCTTTCTTTTGGTGGTATTTGACCACCACTGCGTTTATTTTTAATTTGCGCTATAAATAATAATAATAAAAAAAAAACATTTATATGTTCTGCTATAAAATATATCCAATAAAAAAAAAGTGTTGAATTTCTTCAAAAATTTAGCCCAATATGTATTCTGCTACATATTTTGGTAAAAAAAATCCCAATATGCGTTGACAGGAAGTCAGGTAAATCTGTGTGTGTTGTCACAGACAGGAGATACATTTCTGCCTTGTTTAGACAATACACCAATTACTATTAGGCGTCGGCTGCAGAAATAGCCAGAAAGGTTTAGGGCGTTGGAAAACTTCAGCTGTTCAGAATGAGGTAATTAAGGCCCCTATAAAGACATCCAAAGGATGGCTACTGATTGCTGCATCCTGAGGCTTTTTGAGTGAAGGAGAGCAGTGACTTCTGAAGAGGTGAGGTGCTTGTTGATATTTCTGTGTGATAAATATCAAAGAGACTTTTTGTTTTCTGCTGTATGACCAGCAGTGTCTGCCCAGCAGTAAGCTGTGCCAGACTCCATAGGTAGGTTCCTGTGTTGTGAAGGTAGACGCCCCAAGTGGCAAGGGTTTATTTTATGTTTTGTTTTGTTTATGCTGTTTTGATGCTTGCACTTGTATCCAGCAATATGGAAAAATAAACCATATCCTTTGTTTTCAACCACCCTCAACTGCCTTTCTGTACAGTTCAGCGTGTAGTGAACCCATCCAGGGGGTCACACACACCCGCTACCAAGCTAATTCCTCACAGCGTATATTGATTGGTTTGCACAAAAGTTATGGTGGCTACAAACTATGGTATCCATACTGGAATTTTTATCAATTTTTTTTATAGTAACTAGCAGGACTGCAATTTTTTGGCAGACAATCAGACACTAACTGACACTTTTAACACTTTGTGAGAACCAGTGACACTAATACAGTGATCAATGCTAAAAATGTGCACTATCATTGTTCTAATGAGCCTGTCTGGGAAGGAGTTAAACATTTAGGGCGATCAAAGGGTTAAAAGGAGTTGATAAACCCTCACGGTTTTTCACCTTAAAGGGTTACCAAACCCTTTTTTTTTCTTCTGGTGTCCCTCAGCCACTGACTCCCGCTGCTGTCAAGTAAATCCAGTGACACAGGGGGCAGGGTCCAGGTCCTGCTGTCTGTGTTAATGAATGCAGCAGCAGAACTTGGGAGTGCGCCCCAATGTACTCGAGAGTGCGCCCCAATGGAATGCGGCTCTTTGTGAGGGCACTCGAGGAGCTCCCGGGAGACCCCCGAAAAGGATTATTGGGGCCGCTCTGTGCAAAAGCCTTGCACAGAGCAGGTAAGTATAATGTGTTATTTTTAAAACAAAGCTTTACAATTACTTTAACGGTGTTCTGTAGGTGCTTGTTTTACAGGGAAAGAAAATCTATTACTTCCCCCTGTCAGAACGGTGCTCTACCTTGTTTACATAGGCAGAGCTCCATTTTGTGACCCTGCTCGATGATCAGTGGGTGCCATTGGAAATCTAGGCACCCGCTGATCGGCTCTGGAGTCAGGCTCGAAGGCCAGTTGCTATAGCAGTAGAGAGGCTCCCACTGTCCTGCTAAGTACAGAAGCAGGTCTTCCCACTGTGTCAAACACTATTCTTCCCACTGACACTAATGATGGGACAGTATTCTTCCCACTGTGTCAGACACTATTGATGGGACACTATTCTTCCCACTGACACTAATGATGTGACACTATTCTTCCCACTGTGTCAGACATTATTGATGAGACACTATTCTTCCCTATTCTTCCCACTGACACTAATGATGGGACATTATTCTTCCCACTGGGAAGCAGGTCACCCTGGAGGATGACACAGGCTCACCCAAGGTGCAGAGTCCAGGTTTGACAGAGCTCCTAATGATGGAGATGGGTTTTGGTGTGTGTTAGTGCCAGGTAACAATCCTCAGGATCGACCTGCCAGAAGGTGAGCAAGCTGAGGTCCAGTAGTAGATATAGCAGGTAGGGAGAGACATAAGCGTAGCCAGTAAACAAGCCAAAGGTAGGGAACAAGTGGTTGCAGGTTGGGATTAAGCAGAAGTGTAGCTGAGGAACAAGCCAAAAGTAGATAACAAATGGTAGCGAAGTAACAGATGGCAACAGGAGAGAAAAGAGTGACATATTGCCTGGAGAAAGCACAAAAATCTGGCAAACAGGAAGTGCAAAAGCATGGCCTAAATAGGAAGTTTATGGGAGGCGCAAATGGTTCCAGGTTCAAGAGAAGCAAGGTTCAAGGTAGTATCACTCAAGGAATTGTCTAGAGAACATTCTAGGTGGCTCAGCAAGAAGAGACATTGCCAGACACAGCAGAGGTTGCAGGTTCAGACCTGGGTCCTGACAAGGAGGGAGTTATATAACCCTAACTGAGTTTCGTAATGTTGTGGAAAATATTCCAATACATTTCTATTATTTTTTGTCAGGAACACATTTGACAAAGCGAACAAAATATACAAAACAGTGACATCTGCAATGGTATAGAGTAACTTAACTCAGTGCAATTATAAATGGACCAGGGCATTGAATTAGGAGATAACATAGGAAGTATTAACACACACATGTGCTTCATGTTCCAGAGGGTGCCAAGCAAGAAAACTGTGTTAAAGAACCGAGACCATCAAAAAAGAAAAGGAACATGGTACCACACCCAGGGCCGTCTTAAAAGCATCATGGGCCCCTGGACAAAGTAATGCTCTGGGGCCCCTACAATGATGACAGTGAAGGTAAATAGACATCATGGGCCAGATCCACAAAAACGGGCATATCTTTAAGCGGGCGTAGCGCATCTGATATGCGCTACGCCAACGTAACTTTGAGAGACTCGTAGGGTATCCACAAACCACTTGCTCCCATATGTGCGCCGGCATAGCGTAAATCGGCTGGCGTAAGCCCGCGCAATTCAAAGTAATTCAAAGTAGGCAGGTAGGGGGCGTGTTGTATTTAAATTAAGAGTGACCCCATGTAGATGCATGGCCGAGCGAACGGCGCATGCGCCGTCCGTGGACGTATCCTAGTGCGCATGCGTCGGATAGAATGCCTAAGATACGTCGAACACTGCTTACGACGTGAACGTAACTTACACACATCCTTATTCGCGTATGACTTATGCAAACGATGTAAAATTCTACACTGTTCCGCTGTCCATATGTTAACATGACTTACCCCTGCGTAGGGTATCCACAAAGCACTTGCTCCCATATGTGCGCCGGCATAGCGTAAATCGGCTGGCGTAAGCCTGCGCAATTCAAAGTAATTCAAAGTAGGCAGGTAGGGGGCGTGTTGTATTTAAATTAAGAGTGACCCCATGTAGATGCATGGCCGAGCGAACGGCGCATGCGCCGTCCATGGACGTATCCTAGTGCGCATGCGTCGGATAGAATGCCTAAGATACGTCGAACACTGCTTACGACGTGAACGTAACTTACACACATCCTTATTCGCGTATGACTTATGCAAACGATGTAAAATTCTACACTGTTCCGCTGTCCATACGTTAACATGACTTACCCCTGCTTTAATGAGGGGTAAAGTTACGCCGGTCATACGCCTTACGTAAAAAGCGTATATTGATACCCCGGGCGCAAGTACGTTAGTAGATCGGCGTATCTAGCTTATTTACATATTCGACGTGGAAATCTACGGAAGCGCCACCTAGCGGCCAGTGTAAATATACAACTAACATAAGACGGCGTAAGAGACTTACGTCGGTCTTATCTTAGCAAAATTCCGGTGTATCTTGTTTTGTGAATACAAAACAAAGATACGACGGCGCATCGTAAAACTTAATAGATACGCCGCCATAAGTTCTTTGTGGATCAGGCCCCAAGTAGGTAGGAGGCATATTCTGCGTATCTATCACTCTCAGTGCCATCATGGGGTCCCCGATTTCGAGGCAGCGTAGGCTAGAGGACCAGCTGCTTTGGGGAAAGTGCAGGGGCCCCACATGCAGCTGGGGCCCCTGGGCAATGCCCAGGTGTGCCCTCTCATTGAGACAGCCCTGACCACACCTACAATGATGTACAGGGCCACCCCCTCACCCACCGGGGTAAGGAAACAAGAAGAAAAAAAAGGGGGGGGTGAGAAGGGAAGTGAGGGAGAAGTAGAAAGGAAACATAAGGATGCAGAAGAAAGGAGGGTAGAGGGGAAGAAAAGAGGGCACACAGAACAAAGAACTCCAACACTCAGACGCCTTGTACCTCCACATTATTACAGAAGCAGCAAATCCAGGTCAAAAGATGGGGCAATTTAGGACTCCACGGTTGCCATATTTTGGAAAACTTAGGTAACTTACATTTTTTGTGGACTTCAATTATTTAAAAAATCATAACCTGGTATACCCAGTGCCAGGCCTCCACAAAGAGAATGGTTGGGGTTTTCAATGCATGTGCTAGGGTTCTCTTTGCTGCCTTGAGGATTTGCAACTTTTAATTGAGTGTTAGTACATTTGTTGAAAATGTTTTAATAAGTTGTCAATAAATTTGTCATTTATGATAATGGGTGTGTAGTCCCAAAGGATGCCTAAAAATTCAATAAAAAAAAGTGTGTAGTATTTCATATATTTTGGATGCAGTGCTGTGGTAGATAGCCCACCAAAAGTTACGGATTTATTCAACATTTTGAAGCAACTAACTTCCTAAAGACCACTAGCTAGATAGATTATGATATACAATTAACACTAATCGTCCCTTAAATTACACAGCTATATTTCTCAGAGATCTTATTTAGGTTTTCGGACGACAGCAGTAAACCTTTTAAAATTTAAGGAGTACGTATAGCCAAAATAGTGTTTTTAGTTTTGGAAAGATTAGGAAAGGGTTAAAACATCTTCCAGGTATTCCTTTTCTGTCTATTTCATTGGGAAAATGTCCCTTCACTTCCTGTCCCAACAACACAACCGAAAGAGGAGAGCTCAAATAAGTGAGGGGCATTCCAAATCAGGTGTTCCTATAGAAAGATTTTTTATTATATTGCTTTTTTTTTATTATTATTATTCTTTATTTAGATATTTGTAGTATACATCAGAAAACATAGGGCCAGATTCACGTACATCGGCGCATTTTTTGACCGGCGTAGCGCACCTCCTTTACGTTAGACCGGCGCAATCACCGTATTCTCGTTTGATTTGCGCAGAAATTAGCGCTGGTGCAAAGTAATTTCAGAGGCGTAAGGAGGAGTAATTCAAATTAGGAAGGACTTGGGCGTGTTACATTGAAATGAGCCGTGACCCCATGCAAATGAAGGGCCGGCCGGATCGCGCATGCGCACAGGAAGCAGACCATGGTCAGCACCTCTGTGCGCATGCTCACAACTCGGGAACGGCGCAATCAGTGAAATTGGAAGTGGCCCCGGGCAACTTAGTGAACTACGCAGACAGCATAAATAGACAGAGCCCTCGGAAGAGGTTGAGGAGGAGGAGGTTGAGGAGGAGGAGTTTGAGGATGTCATGTCAGCCAGTGGATTGTTGTTTTTGGAGGAGTCTTCCTCTCTGGCTGGCAGCAGCCAGCCCTCCATAAGGGCTAGCCCCTCCCACTCCTCCCCCAACAGGGCTCCTCTCCCAAGGGCCTCCCCTTCTCCCCGGCCACAAGCCTCAGCTGGAGGCAGGAAGTCGTCCCAGAAAACCAGGGGGTGGCCGAGATT
The DNA here is from genome assembly GCA_029574335.1 of Rana kukunoris. NCBI lineage: Eukaryota > Metazoa > Chordata > Amphibia > Anura > Ranidae > Rana > Rana kukunoris. The sequence goes on from CM056057.1 coordinate 175,645,834, forward strand.
CTGCCCGCCAATTTCAGAAGGGACCAGGCCCTTCAGACCCACCATCTGGGACAGGTCAGCAGACTTTGGTGCGGATGGAGGAGAGCCTGTCCTCCATAAAGGATACGCTTGGGGACCTGGACTGCCACTCCCGGGCTCTTACAAACTCCTCAAACGAACTGCAGACTACAACAGCAGACGTTGGGCAGGATGTGAGGGCCCTCACCCAGGCTATCCAGGACAACACGGCAACACTAAGTGCTGGCCTGACCAGAATTGCCGTGGCCTTGGAGGGCAGGCCGCCAGGTGGGCAGAGACCAGGGGCTGCTCCTCCTTCCCCGGATTACCCCCCATGAGTCTCCCCTGAGGAGCCGGGGCCATGGCTCACGTCAGCGGCATTAATTTGTTTTTCCCCGTTTTTTTTTTTGGCTTTGTTTTTTTCCTGGAAATTTTTTTTGTGTTGTGAATGATTTTGGAATGTGGGGGTGATATTCCTGCTGGAAAAGGGGTGTCACCCTCAGTTTTGGTGGAGAAGGGTTCCACAGGACCAGGTAGAAGTGATCCCCAGGTCCGTGTGAATGGTGTATGAATGTACAGTGACATAATTGGAGCTGTGGCGTGGCGTTGCTGCTCACAAGTCCTGCATGGTGGGCTTGTGCCAATCCAATTTGATGAGGATGTGGGGTGTCTGTGCTAGGGACCACAGTGGTGTGCATGCATGCATTCTCATTGTGCCATGATTAATGTGTGTGTTTAACGTGCAAAGATGCCTAATGTGAGCTGGCTGCTCTTCCTTCAGAAGACGGGGTAGCCTCGGTTAGGGGGGGATTGTCTGGTTCAGGGGTCAGGTCATCACGTAGGTCAATCTGCAGGCCCTTTCTCACTGCGAAGTTGTGCAGCAGGCAACAGGCACCGATGATCTGGCACACAAAGTTTGGGGAATACAACAGGGTACCCCTCACAAGTCCAGCATGGTGGGCTTGTGCTAATCCAATTAGATGAGGATGTGATGTGTCTGTGCTAGGGACCACAGTGGTGTGCATGCATGCATGCATTCTCATTGTGCCATGATTAATGTGTGTGTTTAACGTGCAAAGATGCCTAATGTGGGCTGTCTCCTGGCTGCTCTTCCCTCAGAAGATGGGGTAGCCTCGGTTAGGGGGGGGATTGTCTGGTTCAGGGGTCAGGTCATCACGTATGTCAATCTGCAGGCCCTTTCTCACTGCGAAGTTGTGCAGAATGCAACATGCACCGATGATCTGGCACACAAAGTTTGGGGAATACAACTGGGTCCCCCCAGACTTATCCAGGCATCGGAAACGTGACTCCAGGAGGCCAAAGGTGTGCTCCACCACTGCACGTGTTTTGGTGTGGGCTTCATTGTATCTTTCCTCTCCTGGGGTTTGGGGGTTCCGGATAGGAGTCATGAGATGGGGTCCCAGTGCATATGCAGAGTCACCTGTAAGGGAAAAGACAGGAGGATGTTAGTAGTGCATGTGCCCCTTGTGATGTGTGCATCATGGGGGGGGACAGTCATGCCTGCCACCCATGTCACTCACCAACCAGCCAGCTGTCCCCATACACGTTCTGTTCGAATTCCATTGGGATGGGGTTCTGATTGTATATGTAGCTGTCATGGCTGGATCCGGGTGTTTGGCACGGACGTGCCATATGAGGCCTTGGGCATCGACTATCACCTGTACGTTGATGGAATGCCAATGCTTCCGATTGCGGTATATGTGCTCTGTCTCATGGGGGGGCTGTAGTGCCACATGTGTGCAATCAATGGCCCCCACGGTGCGTGGGAATCTGGCAATTCTGTAGAAATCTGTCATTGCCTTCTGCCGCAGCTCCTCAGTGGTTGGTTTGATGATTTGGTTGGCCATGCGTCTGAGGATTGCAGGGATAACCTGGTGCACACATCTGCTCACGGAGGATTGTGACATCCCAGCCACCACTCCACTTGTTCTTTGAAAAGAGCCACTGGCAAGGAAATGGAGTGTTGCCAGGACCTTGACCAGTGGCTGCACTGCATGTGAGCGGTGTGTTCGGCTGGTGATGTCATCCTGCAAGGTTGTGGTTAATTCCAGGATGGCATGAGGGGTGAATCTGAAGATGTGATACACCTCAGAATCACTCATGCCAAAGATGTCTATGCGTGTGCGGTATATCCTCTCCCGTGCCCTCCTCCTTCTTTGCTCCTCTAAAGTCAGTAGTAGCTTTGAGCAAGGATGTCCCTGGCATGTTGGCATACAGATTGTTGGGCAGCAAGTGTGACTGCTCAGCTCCTCACTAACAGTGTTGCTTTCTCTGACATGTAGACGGATTGTCTAATTTTATACTACCTTTTATATGGTCTAATTTTAGACAGGACGTGCAGCTGTTGCGCACAGCGCGTAGCCTGCGCTGCACCAACGTTCTTTTGTGGATCCCCGTAACTCCCTCATTTGCATATTTGAATAGCAAATCAATGGTGTGTCTAGCGCAGTTTTGCGTGGACGGATGCGCCTGTCTATCGAAAGTAGATTTCTTGCGTATCTCGTTTTGGGGATGCGGCGCATCGAAACACATGCGCAAATTTAGACTTACGCCATGCATCTCCTGTAACGCCGGCGTAATCGCTCTGTGAATCTGGCCCAGTTGGTTCAGATTTGCGTCTGAAACGCGAAAACGTTTGCGGCTGAAACATCGGTCCAAACCAACCGTGTGTATGGCCCATCAGTCTTTTGTCCCTCAGTCCAAAGTTTTAAAACTTGCTTTAAAATCGGACTGATGGATGCCTGACCATCGGTCAAAACCGATGGTTAGTACGCAAAAGCATCGGTTCAAAAACCTGTGCATGCTCAGAATCAAGTCGCGCATGCTTTGAAGCATTGAACTTCGTTTTTTTTCAGCACGTCGTTGATGCGGCACTGACACAACAAGGTGGGGGACATGCGGCAGCAGGTGAGTGGATGCCTGCTAACAGGTGCTGCCATGATGGATCTGAAATGACAGGTGCTCTTTAAATCAAGCACTCATTCTTGCTGGTAGTTAGAATCTTTAATATTTTCAAACAAAATTAAGGTTTTCTATTTAGAATAATAAGCTGTCAGTTTAGTAAAATGGCAATATCAGAACTGATTCACTCATACAATTTGTTGTGTACATAGATTTGCAAAATAATGGATAAAGAAATATTCCTGAAGGTTTATCTCATGGTTAACCTGAATGCATCAATGCAGTGCATGTTATCTCAGCTTGCAGAGCTTGGGTTCATTGAATGAGTTTACCAAAAAATGTACTATTGCAGAATATACAGCCTCATGCTACATAACTAAGCTCCATTTCATGCTGAATAAACAAAGCATTAAGGTATCCTAAATAGAAAACTATCTTTAGATTTTTATTCCAAAAGCATTTTATTAAAATACATTTAATAAAAGTAAAAAAATTGATTTAAATATTTTTTTTTAAAATCATTGATTTATATCCACCCTGATTTATCCCCACTTTCATTCATGGTGACACTAGTGATCAGAACAAGGGAATAAGTAAAGTTTGTCATCTCTGCCCTGGGCAGTAAATTACCTTGTCCTGGCACTGGTTGTTGAGCTTAATTTGTAATTTTGAGGGAAATGTTAATTGGATCAAATGAAAAAAAATGGCTAAACAGAATGGGGTGCCATCTAAACTATCTGCTAATTCAAGTAAAATTTGTAATTCAAACTAAATTAACAAAAAAAGATGCATGTGTGGCCAGCATAGGGCTTACAATGGTCAAAGCATATTGGTCTAAATCAGTGGTTTTCAAAATGTGGCCCTTTGCTTGCACAGCAGTTGTGTCTGTGCATTTGCTTTGTCCCAATAGACAACAATGAGACTGCCGCCACGGGGATGCACGCAACACCTGTGCATTTTTGTGCTGGTAAAATACACTCCTGCATGGGGCATGCATGTAATTGCCCCATGTGAACTAGGCCTTAGCTAATAAATGATATTAACCACTTAACCCCCGGACCATATTGCTGGTCAAAGACCAGAGTTTTTTTGTGATTCGGCACTGCATCGATTTAACTGACAATTGCGCGGTCGTGCGATGTGTTTTCCAAACAAAATTGGCGTCCTTTTTTTCCCACAAATAGAGCTTTCTTTTGGTGGTATTTGATCATCTCTGCGGTTTTTATTTTTTGCAAAATAAACAAAAATAGAGCGACTATTTTGAAAAAAATGCAATATTTTTTACATTTTGCTATAATAAATATCCCAAAAAAATATATAAAAAAACATTTTTTTCCTCAGTTTAGGCCGATACATATTCTTCTACATATTTTTTGTAAAAAAAAAAATCGTAATTAGCGTTTATTGATTGGTTTGCGCAAAATTTATAGCGTTTACAAAAAAGGGGGTCGTTTTATGGCATTTTTATTAATATTTTTTTTTACTAGTAATGGCGGCGATCAGCGTTTTTTTCAGTACCGAGACATTATGGCGGACACATCGGACAATTTTGACAAATTTTTGGGACCATTGGCATTTTTATAGCGATCAATGCTAAAAAAAAGCATTTGATTACTATAAAAATGCCATTGGCAGTGAAGGGGTTAACACTAGGGGGCAGGGAAGGGGTTACGTGTGTTCCTGAGTGTGTTCTAACTGTATGGAAGGGTTGACTCACTAGGGGAAATCACTGATCTTCTGTTCATACATTGTATGAACAGAAGATCAGTGTTTCCCCCGCTGACAGGAACGAGAGCTGTGTGTTCACACACATAGCTCCTGTTCCCCGCTCTGTAACAAACGAGCGTGCCCGGCGGCGATCGCACCCGCCGGGCACACGCGCGGGACTCGGGGGACGAGCGGGGGCCCGTGCACGGGCCACCAGCGGCGCGCACGCGCCCCCTAGCGGCCGCTAGAGAGAGGACGTAGAGCTACATGCTCTCGCCCAGCAGTGCCACCGTCCCGCCGTATAACTGCGGTGGGCGGTCGGCATCTGGTTAACCTAAACCAAACTTCTACCTTTGTTGATGGCTAACATGGTACAACACCCTACTGCTTTTAGTATTCTTCATAATACAGTAGTTTAATAGTTAATACACTAGCACATTAAAATGGTAAATAAATGATATAGTCCCCAGTGTAAAGTGTCTATTTCACAAATATATAGTCTTCAAAAGCACACAGACAACAAGCCTCAAGCTCAGCATTTGGAACGGCAATTCTCACTTATATGGAAAAGGACACCAACCTCCAACACTCTTGCCATATTCTGTTCCCCAAGACGACGTCACACACGATCAGTCTAAACCGATGAAAACGGACTGAAGTTCACAGACTGATGGGCTGATGTGTGTACACACCATCAGTTCAAAAGCCGATCGTGTCAGAACGCGGTGACGTAAAACACAAAAATGTGCTGAAAAAAACGAATTTCAATGCTTCCAAGCATGCGTCGACTTGATTCTGAGCATGCGCAGGTTTTTGAACCGATGCTTTTACATACTAACCATCGGTTTTGACCGATGGTCAGGCGTCCATCAGTCTGATTTTAAAGCAAGTTTTAAAACTTTGGACTGAAGGACAAAAGACTGATGGCCCATACACACGGTCGGTTTGGACCGATGAAACTGAACTTCAGTCCGTTTTCATCGGTTTGGACTGATCGTGTGTACGCGACCTAAACGTGCATCAGGAGGTTGACGTGCTGACATCATCGCGGTGTATTCCGAGTGGACGGGTGTCTGCAAGCCAGACAGCCTATTTTATTGATGTTTTAAATCTCTACTCGCTTGTAAGTGTAAATGTTTAGCTTTATTAAACCTAACCTAGTATGATTCACACTATGGTGACTTCTCTCTCATTTTGGGTATACGATTGGTGTTAATCTTGATTGTCCGATGATCGAGCCTCCTTCGTATACCTAATATATGATTTATGCTTCATCTCATCCAAACCATGTGAGCTGCCATTTCACTACCTCTGGATAAAAATCCTGGATTGGTCAATATTTGCAGGCTCATGAAAGATTTCCTTCTGGTAAGCTTGCAATTTATGTGCTGGAGGTGCACATTTGCTGGTGGTGTTTTTGTCAAGAGTTCACATATCTTTACATGTGTTATATGGACTGTCTACTGAATTCACTATTTGTATTTGCATTGGGAAATTCTTCAAGAATGACTGTTCATCATTTATTGTGGTACATGGATTTTCGTTTTTTCTTCTATCCCTATTATCCATATTGATTTTTATATAATTTTTTCTCATATTTTTTACCATATTTTACCTATGCAGGATCTGGGTCCCATTAGTTGGCTCTCTAGGCTTTTGAACCATATGTTTTCTGATGTATACTACAAATATCTAAATTAACAATAATAATAATAAAAAAAAGTAATATAATAAAACATCTTTCAATAGAATAACTTGATTTGGAATGCCCCTCACTTTTTGGAGCTCTCCTCTTTCGGTTGTGTTGTTGGGACAGGAAGTGAAGGGACATTTCCCAATGGAATAGACAGAAAAGGAATACCTGGAAGATGTTTTATGCCTTTCCTAATCTTTCCAAAACTAAAAATACAATTATGGCTATACATACACCTTAAATTTTAAAAGGTTTACCGCTGTCGTCCGAAAACCTAAATAAGATCTCTGAGAAATATAGCTGTGTAATTTAAAGCGGAGGTTCACCCTAAATATAAGATCTCCCATGTGATCCAGCATACTGGCGTCAGCGCCAGTATGCTGTTTTTTTTTTTTTTAATCGCACACTTACTGTATTATGATGGAATTTCATTTTTTTCCCCCGCGGTGGACGGCTCTAGTATTGCTCGTCACATCTTCCTAAAATACCCGATATGGACTTGGGTAATCTCGGCGAAAATGCGGCGCCTGCGCACAGACCTAGGAGCTGACTGCGTAGGCGCCGTATTTCTCCGAGTCCTATTTCGGAGGGCGTGACACGCCATAGCCGTAGGACTCGGAGAAATACGGCGCCTGCGCAGTCAGCTCCTAGGTCTGTGCGCAGGCGCCGCATTTTCGCCGAGATTACCCGAGTCCATATCGGGTATTTTCGGAAGATGTGACGCGCTATACTGGCGCCGTCCACACGGGAAAAAAAAAAGAAATTCCAGCATAATACAGTAAGTGTGCGATTAAAAAAAAAAACCCAGCATACTGGCGCTGACGCCAGTATGCTGGATCACATGGGAGATCTTATATTTAGGGTGAAATACCGCTTTAAGGGAAGGTTAGTGTTAATTGTATATCATAATCTATCTAGCTAGTGGTCTTTGGGAAGTTAGTTGCTTCAAAATGTTGAATAAACCCGTAACTTTTGGTGGGCTATCTACCACAGCACTGCATTTTAAATATATGAAAAACTACACACTTTTTTTAAATTGACTTTTTAGGTATCAAAGGACTACACACCCATTATCATAAATGACAAATTTATTGACAACTTATTAAAACATTTTCAACAAATGTACTAACACTCAATTAAAAGTTGCACATCCTCAAGGCAGCAAAGAGAACCCTAGCACAGCTATTACAGTACAATTCCCTCAACATACTCCCCCTGCTTCACCTGTTGAAGGAACAATGCTGGTCCTGGCCTGGCATTCTGCTAAATTTGATTGGTCGCATCAACATGATAAAGATGATTCTATTACCTAAATTCAATTATATCTTCGGAATAGCCCGGTCTGGATTCCGGCGACCTTTTTTCGGGAGGTGGATAGTTGTATTATCTCTTTTCTCTGGAATGGGTCCATCCCCCTATCGGTGAAATCCACACTGCACCTACCAACTCACTTGGGGGGTCTCGCCCTCCTGAATTTCAGAATTAATTTTTGGGCAGCAGTGCTAGTTACAACATACTGGTGGTGGTAGCCAGCCGCTCTAACGCCACGGTCTGTGTGGAAGTGGCTCGATTGGGTTCCTTGTAGGAATTTCAAAACCTGGTGTATAGAGGAATAAGGGCAACTAAGGTGACGATTAAGGTATGGGTTGCAGCTTGATGTAGATTCTCCTGGACGGAGCGCTAGTCCCCGATCTAGCCTCTCCGGGGGAATCCTAATTTGCCTAATTTTAAGTCTATACCAGATCCCCAGGTTTGGGCTAGGTTCGGTATCAAGACGATGAGGGATATTATTAGGGGTCGACCGATATATCGGCTGATCTTTGCCACTTTTTAAGTAATCGGCATCGCCTGATTGTTTTTTTTTTTAAAAAGCCGATTTACTTCAGCGCAACTTGCATTGACTTCTATGATACAGAAGTAATTTGCAAGTTGCCTGAAGTTTTCTGTGGAGCACTTGTCTCTGGGCAGCCTGCCAAGTGTGAGAAAAGAAGAATACAATGTTGCTACTTATCAATGAACTGAACTCCTGTGTAGAAGGTCTCAGTTTAACCATTTAAAGACTAATGCCACGTACACACGATCACTTTATGTGATGAAAAAAAACTAGTTTTCTGTGAAGTAAAAAACTAAAAAACAAAGTTTTTGAAACAATTTTCAAAGACGATGTTGCCTACACACGATCAGGTGGCCAGGTCGCCTGACAGGTCGCTTCTGTGTAAAACGGTACTTGTTGACATTTTCAATACTTATTTTACTCTGTGCATTTATATATCTATTTTTATTATTATTTAATTATTTGCTAGTGTTATAATTTCTCTTTCTATAGTTTTACAATCTGGTAGAGTGTCCAACGTGTCCATGATGGTTGTGGACATGTACAGCTCGTCAGTATAAACTGCTTTTCCCAATAATAACCAGGGACAACACCATGCTCTCTCTTTCCGCTTTGACATCCCTGTACACATTCAATTATCTCCTAACACACTGCCTTTGTTTGGGGTAAACAAAAGAGAACTGTGTGTCCCCAATGAACGTCATGCACATACTGCTTGTCCTCTACTTCACAAGGAGGAGGAGGAGAAGGAGGATGAGAAGGAGGAGGAGGCACAGGAGGCAGAACCTGTTGGGCAGCACTGGTAAGACTTTAGAAATCAGTGACACTTTATTCAAAGACGGCAAGGACAGGGAACACACAGAGCTGGGCTCTGAAACACCGGTAAAGCTATCAGATCCATGGCTTATAGGAATGCAGGCAGTAACTAAAAATCAAGTCAAATATTTATAGACGGCAAATTCATGTCCTGTCTCTACCTGCAGCAAAAAATTATTCTGTTCTATTCTAAATTATAATGGAGAGTGAAAATATCATCTGCTTACTGCGACTACAAGGAGCTGAGGTTTCGTTGACAATCGAAGAGGAGACTCTGACCTGGTCCTACAGCAAGAAATCGACATGGAAACAAAAAAGTGAGTACGAGGGCTCCTGTTCTACGTTTGTGACTACCAACATGTGTGAATTGTGGGTCTCATTCCAATAGTGCTTTACATTGGATTTGTAAATACCAAATTCAGTGGACTGCTTTTCATGGCTTTTGCACCCAGACGCCTAAAAAACGCCTTTAGGCATTGCGATTTATTTTTTTTGCCCTGTTTAACATTGTAGCGTTTTGGCATGCGATTAAATATGTCAAGTCACATACCAAATCGGTGGCAATTGCCGGCAATTGGCGCTGCACCGATTCCCAAAAGTAGTTTTTAATGGACCTGTATGCTCTGGCGCATAAACTAGCACTGTGTATAGATCAATAAAAAATAAAACAACAGTTAGCATTGCCTGACAGTATTTTATGCACGTTTACATGCAAAAACATGCGCTTGTCATATAAAAAATTAATAGAAGAGTTTTACAAGCATATATGCGTGTACTATACAGTACTTTACAGGCCATACTCGTTTTTTTTACGCAGGAACTTTCCGCTATGTTCATACATCAGTGCCATGTGCAAGACCCTTGTTAAAATGTAAGCTTGTGTACTATGTATTAAGGAATAATACTGAATAATCAGAAAAAAAAAAAAAACATAAAACAAGTGTCAGTTACTGTGATGTGTCTATTGTTTCAAAGTGTGTGTATTCTTTAAAACACAATGAATGTCACATGGGCACATTGGCCCATACAGTGTAAACACACTGTGTAATTTTTTTGGCCAGGATGTCCTGCTGGTGCGTATGGCTGCCCGTAGAAATGAGTGGGTAAGAGTGGCATTGCACTAATACTTGCATAAAGTGGTGCTGACATAAGTCCCTGAATGCATGCTACCTGCATTTCAGAACATTGCATAGGATGCATTAAGGTGAAAAAACATTTACCTTTACAACCCCTTATACTCAGCTCAGACCCCCAATTTCTCCATAAAGACTACCTGTCACTGCCTATTACTGTCACATGAGATGATTACATTCCTTGTGACAGCAATAAAAGTGATCAGATTTTATTTTTTCAAAGTGACAATGTCAATAAATAAATAAGGAAAAAAAGCACCCCATCCCCGCATGCTCGCGCAAAGAAAACGCATACGCAAATGTAAACAGCGTTCAAATCACACATGTGAGCTAACTCACATGTGTGACCTCCTTTGTAACTCTAACCTGGTAAACGTTACATTTTTTGAATCGTAGCCTATGGAGATTTTTAAGCGCCATCATTTGTTGCCATTCCATGAGTGTGCGCAATTTCAAAGCATGACATGTTACGTATCTATTTGCTCTGTGTTACATCATCTTTCACATTACACAAAAAATTGGGCTAATTTTACTGTTGATTTTTTTTAAGCGTCTTATTTACCCAAAAAATGCATTTGAAAGATGCAAATACCACGTGACATAAAATATTGCATAAAATATTGCAACGATTGCCATTTTATTCCCTAGAGTCTCTGCTAAAAAAATATATATATAATGTTTGGGGTTCTAAGTAATTTTCTAGCAAAGAATATAGATTTTAACTTGTAAGCAACACATGTCAGAAATAGGCTTAGGCGTGAAAGGGTTAAAAACCTCTGATTTTATTGAGACAACTAGTAAAAAAAAAAAAAAAACTCTCTACATGTGTGTCCTGTACAGCTGAACAAGTGTAACATGACACTCTCTGTACAAACCCATTACAGCCCAACCCCCGATTTATGGCCACTGGTTTTACATCACTGGAGTTTCCACTTCTTACTGAAAACCTGTAATAAGAGAAACTTGGAGGCTGCCTTTGCTAAATTCCCCTTCTGACATTGCTCTTATTGCATGACTTTGAGGTACGGACCTAGAGCAAGCATGCAGAGAATAGAAAATAGCCAATTTTCTCAGACTTTTCTGATCTGAATACTTGTTTCCTGCCTGAGAACAATGCTTAACACAACAGCCAGGGACCTAGCACAGGTCAACAGTGTCTTTCTTTTTTTCTCTTCCGACAGCTTTACATAAAAACCTGCATATGCTTGGGTCTAAACATCCTAGACCAGTGGTGGGGAACCTTGCCCCCCCCTATGTTTTGGAACTATATTTCCCATGATGCACATGCACTCTGCAGTGTAGGTGAGCATCATGGGAAATGTAGTTCCATAAAATCTGAGGTGCCAAGGTTCGCCATCACTGGCCTAGACCCACAGCACTAATCCTCCAGACCTGCTCCTTTATCTTGTCTATGGCCAGTCAGGGTGCCATTAGAGAAAATGTATGAATGAGAGCCCCAGCCCGATCCCTGCTTTTTTGGGTTGCAACTATGTAGCTGCAACTAGGGTTGTCCCGATACCACTTTTTTAGGACCGAGTACAAGTACCGATACTTTTTTTCAAGTAGTCGCCGATACCGAATACCGATACTTTTTTTAAATGTGTCCCCAAATGCAGCCATGTCCCCCACATATTGCAGCCATGTATGTCCCCCACATATTGCAGCCATGTCCCCCACATATTGCAGCCATGTATGTCCCCCACATATTGCAGCTATGTCATGTCCCCCACATATTGCAGCCATGTATGTCCCCCACATATTGCAGCCATGTATGTCCCCCACATATTGCAGCTATGTCATGTCCCCCACATATTGCAGCCATGTATGTCCCCCACATATTGCAGCCATGTATGTCCCCCACATATTGCAGCCATGTCATGTCCCCCATATTGCAGCCATGTATGTCCCCCACATATTGCAGCCATGTATGTCCCCCACATATGCAGCCATGTATGTCCCCCACATATGCAGCCATGTCATGTCCCACATATTGCAGCCATGTATGTCCCCCACATATGCAGCCATGTCATGTCCCACATATTGCAGCCATGTCATGTCCCACATATTGCAGCCATGTATGTCCCCCAAATATGCAGCCATGTCATGTCCCACATATTGCAGCCATGTATGTCCCCTTATGTATGTCCCCCACATATTGCCATGTCCCCCACATATTGCAGCCATGCCCCCCCTACCTATTGATGATGCCACCGCCGTATATACAAAGCCGCCGCTGCCGCCATTATAGGCAGTGCCTTTCAATAGCTATTTTCCCTGCCGCACGCCATGTTAAGGACACTCCATCTTGCTTGGGATTGGACAGATCCGAGCAAGGGGGAGTGTCTATACAGGCGCAGCGGGAAAACAGCTATTCAAAGGTGCCTATAATGTTCGCGGCGGCGGCTTTGTATATACGGCGGCGGAGTCGGATTCGCTTATGCGGCGGGGGGGGGGAGGGATTGGGCGAGTATTCTATTCTATTTAAATGCAGCCATGTCCCCCACATATTGCAGCCATGTATGTCCCCCCACATATTGCAGCCATGCATTTCCCCCACATATTGCAGCCATGCATGTCCCCCACATATTGCAGCCATGTATGTCCCCCACATATTGCAGCCATGTATGTCCCCCACATATTGCAGCCATGTATGTCCCCCACATATTGCAGCCATGTATGTCCCCCACATATTGCAGCCATGTATGTCCCCCACATATTGCAGCCATGTCTGTCCCCCACATATTGCAGCCATGTATGTCCCCCACATATTGCAGCTATGTCATGTCCCCCACATATTGCAGCCATGTATGTCCCCCACATATTGCAGCCATGTATGTCCCCCATATTGCAGCCATATGTCCCCCACATATTGCAGCCATGTATGTCCCCCACATATTGCAGCCATGTATGTCCCCCACATATTGCAGCCATGTATGTCCCCCACATATTGCAGCCATGTATGTCCCCCACATATTGCAGCCATGTATGTCCCCCACATATTGCCATGCCCCCCCTACCTGATGATTATTCTATTTGGGTATCGGGGGTATTTGCGCGAGTACAAGTACTCCCGCAAATACTCGGTATCGGTCCCGATACCGATACTAGTATCGGTATCGGGACAACCCTAGCTGCAACTATGGTATCTTCAGCCAGAGACCACCGTCTCCTTAACGCGTTTCACCCAAAAATGGCTAGTTTACAAGGTCCCTTGTGATTAAACTTTGATGAAACGCATTAAGGAGACGGTGGTCTTTGGATAGGGACATAATTGCAGCTACTTTGTTAATGCACAAATAAAACAACCCGAAAAGCACAGACTGGAGTGTGGCTCTCATTCATACATATTCTTAGGTCTGCTGCTGTCCAATTATAAGCTGTCACAAAAGCACATTGGTGTGGATCTCTAGAGATCCAACATGCCTCCTGCCTTGTGCTCCAATCAACAGCATTCACACCCCCTAAGCAGTATTCTTGATGAAAGAACTGTGCAGAGGTTGTGTAGATCCACTGGAGATCTGAACTGCAATGCTTCGGGGATGATTTACTAAAACTGGAGAGTGCAAAATTTGGTGCAGCTCTGCTCATAACTTCAGCTTGCTCAATTATGGTGGTTGTAAAGGTTAATTATTTTTTATTTATTTTTTAAATAAAAAACATGTCATAGTTCCCTCCACTGTGCAGCTCGTTTTGCACAGAGTGGCCCCGATCCTCCTCTTCTGGGGTCCCTCGCTTCTCACAGCTCCTCCCCGCAATAGCTAACCCCTTAACTGGAAATCTCTCTCCTGAGGGGGTGGAACTCCGCTTTAAGCTTTGACAATATAACCTGGAAGCTGATTGGTTTCTATACAGAGCTGCAGCAGATTTTGCACTCTCAAGTTTTAGTAAATCCCCACCATGGTGTCGCTTATCGCCTAACATGCTTTGTCTTTGACAGCAGAAGGACACAGAAGAAGAGTTTCCCTGGCAGGCTTTGCAATCACAAGACAGCATGGGTGAGATAAGCTTCACTGTGCTTTGCATGCTGTCTCTGCTAAATGCTAATTTCCAGTGCCGATTGCTGAAAGACAATTGGAACATGGACACCCAAGGCGTATACACAGTGTACCAGCACTACAGAACACCACAACACATGATACAGATTGCAGTACAAAAAAGTAGAGCAGACATGATTTCTCCTGCGTTGGGGCCCAGTAGTAATGAACACATGATAAAGCACATTGCGCCGCCCGCATCCATTACGCTATTTTTAAAAGAGTTGTCTACTTCCCTGACGCAAATTCCTACTGGTTTGTTCTTAAAATAGTAAATATAGGCTTGCATTAATTGTGTATTCTACCTTTGTCCTTGTAAATAGTGCTGAGTGCAGGATGTTGATCTACTATCGTGTCAGCTCTGGTCGACCATTAATCTAGGTTTGTGGATTTAATTGGTGAATACAACAGTGGAATTTATGGTGTCAAGAACAAATAGAGATTTTGAACAGACACCCACATGTGTAAACACTGTGTATAAAGGAAGAAAATAATGCATTGCGAGAGGAATACACATCTGTAGATGATCTAGCTCCCAACTCTGGAGGACAATGTTATCCACAGGAAATTTGATCTCTCAAATCGCATGACAAATCGCTCCAATGTGAACCTAGGCTAAATGTACTAGGCTCCCAGCAGATGACCACACTTGGTGGAGATGACTGGACAGGTTTATGGACCTTCTCTGATCTCTGCTTTTTCCTCCTTTTGGCACCAGTAGAAATGTCTACCAGCTCCCCAAGCTGGTTTTACACCAGTAGAAATGCATTCACAATTTTTTGTGTTTAACCACTTCCCGCCCGGTCAATAGTAAATTGACGTCCGGGAAGTGGATACACAATCGTGACTGGACGTGTATTGACGTCCTTCAGGATAATGCCTAGTGCGTGCCCGCTGGTGCGAGCAGAGCGGTGATCGGGGACGGCATGTGTCCCTCGGACAAAGCTCTTCCCCGATCACGGTAAACAGCCAATTTCATTGGCTGTTTACCACGTGATCGGCTGTGTCAAAGACACAGCCGATCACATGTCAAAACAAAGGTTTGCAGAGCGGGGATCGGGCAAGGCACGTGTCCCTTGGACACAGCGCTTTCCCGATCAGGGTAAACACCGGTACACATCGGTACCACCACCTGTACCGCCATCGGTACCATCGCCACCTGTACTGCCACCATGCATACCGCAATCAGTACCACCACCACCACCTGTCCCGCCATCGGTACCGCCGCCACCCATACCGACATCGGTACCACCACCACCCGTACCAACATCGGTACCACCACCACTCGTACCGACATTGGTACCACCACCACCCGCACCGCCATCGGTACCACCGCCACCACGCATACCGCAATCAGTACCACCACCTGTACCGCCATCGGTACCGCCGCCACCTGTACCGACATCGGTACCACCATCACCCGTACCAACATCGGTACCACCACCACCCGTACCGCCATCGGTACCACCACCACCAGTACCGCCATGGGTACCACCGCCACCACCCATACCGCCATCAGTACCACCACCACCTGTACCGCCATCGGTACCGCTGCCACCCATACCGCCATTGGTACCACCACCACCGGTACCACCACCTGTACCACTGCCATCGGTACCACCACATATTCCTGCCACTAATACCTCCATCAGTACCGCCACACAGGCTACCAGTACGGCCATCAGTACCACTGCCATCGGTACCACCACTCATACCACAATCGGTACCACCACCACCCGTACCACCACCGCCATCGGTACCACCACCACACATTCCTGCCACTAATACCTTCATCGGTACCACCACATAGGCCACCACCACTACCACCAGCAGTACTATTACGCAGGCCCACCAATAAGTACTGACATACTGCCATAATGTCCCAAAAGCTTTTCACACTCGAGGAGGCGTATGTCATTATTTCCACCATGTCGGATGATGAGCACAGAGCGGAGCTCCCATTATCCGATTCTGATTCGGAATATGAGCCAGTGGAGAATAGTGGCTCAGAGTCCAAGTCCCCGGAGGAAACCGTCCCTCCCAAAAGAATGCGATTGGGACCAAGATCAAGAGATCTAACCAGCACCAGCAGCGCTATACCCCAGGAAGAGGAGCCCAGTACTAGTAATGGGAATCCACGCCCAACCCAAACAATCCTGCCCCAGTCCTACCTTCCCGATGCCCTGGCAAACCCCTTATGGTTGCCTGCCAACTCAGGATCCGCTATCATCCCCCCTTTCACCGCACAGCCAGGTGTGCAGCCCGACACTACAAATTTTTCTCAATTTGATTATTTTTGTTTATTTTTCCCAGAAGATTTTATGCAGAATATAGTGGATCAAACCAATATATATGCATCCCAATTTATTGCCGCGTCTAACATTGGAAGAATTTAAAATGTTTTTGGGCCTTATGTTCAATATGGGGCTTACAAAGAAGAACGAAGGCCATTCATATTGGTCTACACGCCCCATCCAACACATGCCTATATTTTCCGCTGTCATGTCTAGGACAAGATACGACATGATAATGCGTTTTATCCACTTTAATGACAATTCACAGTGCCCTCCCCAAAATCATCCCCACTATGACATATTATACAAAATATGCCCTATAATCGATGCCTTTTACCAGCGATTTGCAGAAGTTTTCATCCCAGACCAAAACATTTGTGTTGACGAGTCCCTCATACATTTCACTGGCCGACTGCACTTCAAGCAGTACATCCCAAACAAGAGAGCCAGGTATGGGTTAAATAAATTATGCGATCGAGCCACTGGATATGTGTTCACATTCAGGATCTATGAAGGCAAAGACTCCCAGCTCCAGCCCCGTAATTGCCCCACATATATTGGAACCAGTGGGAAAATTGTCTGGGAGTTGGCATACCCCCTGTTCGGAAAAGGCTACCATTTATATGTTGATAATTATTATACCAGCCTGCCCCTTTTTCGTCACCTTTACAGCAAGCAAACCCTGGCCTGCGGTACCTTAAAAAAAAAACGAAAGGGATTCCCACAAAATTTGTTGACCAAAAACTTGAAATTTGGAGAATCGTCATATATGAGGAACGAGGAGGTGTTGGCCATGAAGTGGAGGGACAAGAAAGATGTCCACATCCTCTCTACCATCCACAATGACACCATGGTGGAGATCCAAAGAAGACGCGGCCCTATTGCAAAGCCTGAATGTGTTCACGATTAAAAATTTTCCAAGGGGGGGGGGGGTGGATTTAAATGACCAGATGCTACAGCCCTACTTATCAACAAGTAAGTTCTATTTTTGGCACAAGAAGGTTGCGTTTCACATGGCCCTTTCTAATTAGTTTGTCTGCTACCAAAAGACAGTCAGCCAACTGAAAACCCACAAATCTCCTACCTCAAGTATATCGAAGGAAAAAAATCTTAATTTTCCTAAGAATTGTGGGGAAAAAAATACAGCTTCAAAAAGCCTCTTAATAAATAGTGTTGCTCACGAATATTGCATATTCGAGTATTCGCGAATAAATCGAATATCGCGGTGAATATTCAATATTGCGAATATTCATATTTTTTCACATTTATTTTTAAAACGGATCACATCCTAGTGATCTCCATCGACGTCTAAAAGCATTGCTGGTATGATTAGAGACCCTGGGCCGAGTAGCTGAGGCAATCCTTACGAATATTCGCGAATACTTTCTCTGCCCTTCTGTGTTTTGTGTATAAAAAAATTAAAATAAATTAGCTTTAGTTTAGTTATATAAGTTTGTGTAAGTAGAGTTAGTGTTTAGTGCATATTAGTTTAGTAATCCAGGAAATGATCTCCGTTTTCGCGTGTTGACGAGAATTTCGCAATCAATTTCGCATTAGCGAAATTTCGCATTAGGGAAATTTTGCAAACATTTTTTTTTGATAAAATATCACGAATATTCGATATTAACGAATATTTCACGAATATTCTTCTATATATTCGTGAAATCGAATATGGCGTATTCCGCTCAACACTATTAATAAATACCTTGGACTGTCTACTTTCTAAAAACGGGTAATGTGGGGGGTATTTGTAGTTTCCTGGCTTGTTATTGTCTCAAGAAATGAGATCGGCCTTCAGTACATTAAGTGTGATCAGATGTGATCAATTTTCAGTGATTGGCACCATAGTTTGTAGACTCTATGGGCCAGATCCACAAAGTGGCCCCGCCAGCGCTGCGTGTCCCATTTACTGTACGCCGCTGTAAGTTACAGCGGCGTATCCTTATCCACAAAGAAATGCCGCTGTAACTTACGGCGGCGTAGCGTAAATGGGCCGGCGTACGCGGGTGTAATTCAAATTAACTAGTGGGGGCGTGTTTTATTATAATTATGAATGACCTGACGCAAACAACGTTTTTTTTTTAATTGCGCATGCGCCGGCCTTTGACGTATCCCAGTGCGCATGCGTGAAATCACGTTGCAAAACATCAATGAAAACGACGTGAACGTAACATACGCAAATCCCTATTCGCAAACGGTTTGCGCAAACGACGTGAACGACGGAAAAATCGACGCTGGCCCGATGTCCATACTTAACATTACGTACACCTCTATACAGCAGGGGTAACTTTACGCTGGACCGACGCTTACGCAAACGACGTAAAAACACTGCCCCGGCCGTACGTACGTTCGCGAATCGGCGTATCTAGCTCATTTGCATATTTTACGCGGAAACACAATGGAACCGCCCCTTGCGTCCAGCGTAAGTATGCAACTAAGATACAACGGTGTAATAACATTAGTGTAATTCCGGCGTATCTTGTTTTGTGAATACAAAACAAAGATACGGCGGCGGAAATTTGAAATTACAGCGGCGTATCTGGAGATAAGTGCCTGGTATGGAAGTGGTTAAGAATGTTCGATTTTCTGATTGTTAGTGGGGTCAATTCGACATTCATTTTCATGATGAGGAATTGCAGGAAGGGAAATTTTTCTCAAATGAACTCATTTCTAGCAGTGTGTCTGGTTTTCATCTGAGATATTTCATTCCAAAATCGAATGTTAAAATTCAAAATATTAAAGTAATTTTGAATGACATTTGAGAATAAGCCTCCTCTCCATTGACATTATCAACGGCTGTCCTGAGTTTATGTGTTAATGTGACATTCTGTAGGGAAGTTAGTACTGTATGTGGCCAGTTTGAACCCAGCCAAGCTTGCAGGTTGGTACCCAAATCTCCATTTCTCTTTTACTGAAGGCAGTCAGGGCTTGTCACCAATATCTCCATCTGACAGTTATGACCTTAAATACATTCAATTTGAATCACAAAAAAACATTCCTAAATTTAGAAACTAGCAAAACATATTATTTGTTTTTTAGCACATAGTAAAAATTCACACCCTTTTTCAAAGATCAAAACAGTGGTAATCCCCAAATTACAATTTTTTTTGAACAGCTATCTTGTGTCTCAGGTCTCTTAGCACTAGGATGTCAATTAGAGTAACTTTGAATCTATGGAAACCATACATGTACTTCCAGGCACAATTTCCTGATAGACTTGATTTGATTGTGGCTGGAAATAAGGTGCAAATTCTGGGAAATCTTTTGTTAGGGCACATTATTCCCTGTGGTAACACCTCTATTTAGCCTTAAGAAACAGCATAAGAACTGATCACATCAACCTGCAATAGAACACATTTATATATATACACAGTATAGAGTGGTTTAGTTGAGTCCCAGTCATGCGTGTCACTTTCTTTGGACATTTACAATGTAGATCCAATGACTCCTCTACTTTTTATTTATTATTTATAGGACCTTAAGGTTCGGTTTCATTTTTTGCAAGATTTACTTTCATTAACTGTTCTGGTGAAGTCCACATCTTGGGTATACCATCCAGTTCTGGGCACCAATCCTGAGCAAGGATGTGCTTAAACTCAGGGTCGTCTTTAATTCCCCCCTCATGCAATTTTGTTCTCCACCATCTCTGAAACATACAATAAATATCTGCTAGACTTAAGATCAGTTTACTGTATCAGATCAAGCAGTGATTGCGATTGGTTGCCAGAGGTTACAGCATATCATTACCACTTACTGACTGGTTGCTAGAGATTACAGCACACATTACGACTCACTGATTAGTTGCTAGAGGTTACAGCACATTATTTCTTCTTGCTGATTGATTGCTAGAGGTTACTGTACAGTAATACTGCTCACTGATTGGTTGCTAGAGTTTACAGCACATCATCTCTTTACTGCAGAGGGGCATGATATACGTATGAATGCCACCTTTATTTACATATGAATGCTCCAGTTATTTACATATGAATGATGGTTATTTACATGTAAACAACAATAGGGCAGAGCTGGGCAGCGTTAGTAGCAGTGCTGCACACTGAGATATCCGGACACAGCACAGGACTAAAACTTCATGGGACAAGTGAATTTGAACTGAGATAGTTAGCAAGTATGAGGCAGCTGCTTTGGGCCCCACAAGAATGACAGGCCCCAGGGCAGCTGCCCCTTTTTTGCCCTGCCTTAAAGATGGCCCTGCTTAAACTGGAGATAGTCAAGAGATGGGCAACCAAGCTAATAAGGGGACTGGAGGACCTCAGCTATGAGGAATGACTATAAACATTATACTTAGGCCCCTTTCACACTGGGGTAGGAGGCGCGGTGGTGGTATAGCGGGCTTTCACATTGAGAAGGCTGAGCAGGAGTTTTTCAGGCGGTATAGCAGCGTTATTTTTAGCGCTGTCCCATCTGAAAAACTCCTCAATGTGAAAGGGGTCCTATTCTCCCTGGAGAAGAGACACTTAAGAGGGAATATGACTGCCATATACAAATCTTTAAATGGTTACTCTATCCTTTGGAGTAAACTTTTTAATCTTAGGTTAGTAAAGAAGACACACGGCCACACAAGTTGAAGCAGTTTAGTCTTAAACTCCATAAGTGGTTCTTTACTGTTAGGCCTCGTACACACGATCGGACATATCCGATGAAAACGGTCCACGGACCATTTCCATCGGATATGTCCGATCTGGAGTTTGGTCCGATGGCGTGTACACACCATCGGATCAAATTCCCCGCCGGCGGACGGCGCTGTGACGTGGCGGTGACGTTGACGCCGCCACGTCACCGCACCAGGAAGTAAAACACTTCCGCGCATGCGCCGAATGCATTCTGCGGCGGCGCGGGACGACATGTCTGCTGGTAAGTGTACTTACCAGCAGACATGTCGGGCGGACACATTCCCACCCGATAGATTTCAAAGCATGCTTTGAAATCTGTCGGGTGGACAAATCTGTCCGCTAGCCCATACACACGATCGGAGATGTCTGCTGAAACGGTCCATCGGACCGTTTTCAGCGGACATCTCCCCTCGTGTGTACGAGGCCTTAGAGTGGTAAGGATGTGGACCTCCCTTCCACAGTTGGTGGTGTCAGCAGAGAGTGTAGATAAGGTAAAAAAAAACATTGTGTTTCTTAGTGAACATAATGTACAGGGATTAGGGGAAAACATAGTCACATACACACTTTCTCAGGTTGAATTGGATGGGCAAATGTCTTGATTCACCTTACTAACTAAGAAACTATGTAAAATTTTGAATTTCCAATCACTTTCTGTCTGCTTGAGAATGGTGAAGGCTAATTCTCCTTAGCAGAATACAAATCTGACTACAGGGGACTTAACTCTTCCCTACCTTATCCAAAACGAAATAAAAGGTTTTCTATGCATACACTTTAATATGTCCTGTCTGACCTGTTGCCAGCATAGATTATTTGAATAAACATTTTTATCTCAGCAGCTTCCTGTTCTCAGTAATCAATCAGCAGTTTACTTCCCTATGCTCCTATTTGTGCCCGGTGGGTATATTACATGAAAACTCTCAAATTCTCTTTTCAGGTCAGTCGGTCTCTGTTCCTGTGAATGAAATCATCTCTGTCCAGCAAGGTGACAGTAAACAACGGACAAAGACAATCAATGCTCCTAGCAACCTCTTCACAGGTAAAACTGACACTGGAATGGAGGAAGTACAGTAATTGTATCTGCTTTGCATCCTGTGTGTAATTATCTAGGTTTAGAAGGTGAAGGCGATGAGTCACTCTATTAGGACGGGGAACACTTCCCAAAACCTTCAACAGCTTACGCCGCATTCTGTTTGGCATTTTATCATTTTATTGTTGACAATTACATCTGCCTCGTCACAACTATGAGGACCTGTTTGTCAACCCGACTGAATCTGCATTTATTTAGCTTTGTGGTTGCAACTCTAATCCTTTCATAACAATGCAGATCTTCTATGAATTTCTTAACGTTTAGTCTCTAAAGGCAGCAAAACAATGTGCCCCTGTCTGCCCATGTGAATGTAGCCTGGTGCTAAAAATCTGCACTTAAAACAAGGAGGTCCCTTTTACACTGGGGCGGTGGGTGCATCGGCGGTAAAGCCCTGCTATTTTGACGACACTTTACAGTACATTTTGTGGTGATATCCGGCCCCTAGCGGAGGCGCTTTTACACCCCTGCTAGCAGCCGAGAAAGGGTTAAAACCACCATAAAGCGCCTCTGCAGAGGCGGTATAGCCGCGGTGACCACAGATTTCAATGGGCAGGAGCGTTCTACACACCGCTCCTTCACTGCTCCAAAGATGCGGCTAGCAGGGCTTTTTTTACTGTCTTGCCAGCGCACCACTCCAGTGTGAAAGCCATCGGGGCTTTAACACTGGAGAGACAGCAGCGGCTGTTTCAGAGCACTTTGCAGGCGCTATTTTTTGAGTTATAGCGCCTGCAAAGCGCTCCAGTGTAAAAGGAGTCTCAAGGCAAAAAAAAAAGGGAAACAGGTAATAATAAAAACACACATTAGATGTAAATTCATGTAGAAATTAAGGCAAAACATCATCTTTTTTTACAGTTTGGATAGAGTAAAGAAAGGTTATAAACCCTGTTCATTTTTTGTTATCTGCATCCCATTGAGGAGATTTCCCTTCACTTCCTGTCCCATAGCGGGAACAGGAAGTGAGAGGAAATCCCTCCAAGGTGGGGGAGATTCTCTGGTAGTCCCCAGGCCCTCCAGAAATAGAACTGAATGGATTGCCCTATAAGTGGGAACGTGCCAAGATGTGCACTTGCATACATTTAGACCAACCCCTTTACACAATCCATTTTTACCAGATGCATTTTTTCGAGATATAAATGGCAACCCACCAAATTGCACATCAATAGGCATTGTAACTTGGAGTGGGATACACTGCTTACAAGACCAACACGTGGAGCGGAGGAGAATTACACAGGAGGTTTATAGGCTTTGCGTTAGAAGTCATGCTCTTTGATGCATTTTCATTGATTTCAGTGGAAAAACGCATCTGGTAAAAATTGAACAAGTGTCAATGGGCCCTTTTTTCTCCACATAGAAGAGGCAAGGCTTGATGGCGACCTGGTTTTCCTCAGTGATGAAATACTTATAATTGCTGTGCATTGAAGCAACATATCAGTTTGAGTTACGCGACTCATTCACCTGACTACACATTAGGTTTAATTTACTAAAGGAGTACAGAATGTTTACTTAGCAAAGTGATTACAG
The DNA here is from genome assembly GCA_029574335.1 of Rana kukunoris. Taxonomy (NCBI): domain Eukaryota; kingdom Metazoa; phylum Chordata; class Amphibia; order Anura; family Ranidae; genus Rana; species Rana kukunoris. The sequence continues at coordinate 175,669,503 of CM056057.1, forward strand.
TGGAGCTATGTTCAGTCATATGTATGGCAAATTCCTGTATTTTTTAACCTCTTGCTGCCCCGTCTCTGCAACCCTTTAAGCAGTGTTTCCTCAGATTAGGCGACCCGTCAGATTTTGTAACATTCCGTCGCCGCCATCTTGCTACACCCCACACTCAACCACAGTAAGGACACAGTGAGAAGGCCTTCTCGCTGTGTCCTTACTGTGGAGGAGTGCGGGGTGTACCAAGATGGTGGCGACGGAACGTCACTTCTTTTAACTAAATTTGATGGGTCGCCTAATCTGACGAAACATCGTGTCTAAGCACACAAAAGCAGGATGGACTTCCTGAACATGTGATCTTTCACAATGGCCATATGATCGTAAGAGTGTCCACCTGATTATAAGCAGAGACTGGGAGCTGTCTTTTGACAGCTTGATCCCCATGCTGGAAAAGCACAGTGACCGCACTCTCATTACATAAACATTGTCCCCCCACTGATAAATATCTGCTGACTGTGGGGGTATTAAGTCCAACCCATGTGGCTGCACATATGCCTTACGTCAGGGGTCTCAAACTGGCAGCCCCCTCCAGCAGTTGCAAAACTACAAGTCTCATGAGGTATTGCAAGGCTGACAGTTACAAGCATGACTTCAACAGGCACTGGCATGATTAGACTTGTAGTTTCACAACAACTGGAGGGCTGCCAGTTTGAGACCCCTGCATTACGTAGTTGGCAAGAGGTTCAATTCCTATGCACACGATTGAGCACTCAAACAATTGTAAATCAGCTCCATTGTAAAGTAAAGCTAAACATTTTTCTGGCTCTACTTTCTGGTCACTGTAATACATTTACTAATGTACTCCTAGTAACGTTACCGTACACTGCAGTGCGTTGTGTCGGAAGAAATGGTGCATACCTGTTTTTGGATTCGTTGTGGTGCGGTGGTAGCCCACTAAATAAATGAGCTGCCTTTATGCTCTGCATGTCTACCTGTGTGTATTACTGTATCAAAACAGACCAGATAGATGTGAATTGGACCTAAAGGAGTACTGCATACCAGTAAAAACTCACCATGGGTTCTAACCCTTCCTCACTGTTACCAAAACATTGATGTACTGGAAATGGAGCGAGTAAAGAGAAGGGTAACAAAGCTAATAAAAGGTCTGGAGGATATTAGTTATGAGGAAAGGTTACGAGCACTGAACTTATTCTCTCTGGAGAAGAGATGCTTGAGAGGGTATATGATTTCAACTTACAAATTCTGGTACTGGTGACCCCACAGTAGGGATAAAACTTTTCCACGGAAGGGAGTTTAATAAGACACATGGCCACTCATTAAAATTAGAAGAAAAGAGGTTGAACCTTAAACAATGTAGAGGGTTCTTTACTGTAAGGCCTCGTACACACGATCAAATCTGTCCGCTGGAAACGGCCGAGCAGACAGATTTGTCCACCCTACAGATTTCAAAGCATGCTTTGAAATCTATCGGGTGGGAATCTGTCCGCCCGACATGTCTGCTGGTTAGTACACTTACCAGCAGACATGTCGTCCCGCACCGCCGCCGAATGGATTCGGCGCATGCGCGGAAGTGTTTTACTTCCTGGTGCGGTGACCTGGCGGCGTCAACGTCACCGCCACGTCACCGACACGTCAGCGCGCCGTCTGCTGGCGGGGATGTGTACACGCGAGCAAACCAAAATCCCAGCAGACAGATTTGTTCAAATCTGTCGGACGGACAGATTTGAACAAATCTGTCCGCTCGTGTGTATGGGGCCTAAGAGTGGGAAGGATGTGGAATTCCCTTCCACAGGGGGTTGATCTCAGTGGGGAGCATAATTTCAAAAAACAATTAAATAAGCAACCAAACGACCACCACATACATGTAATACTGACATATAATCACACACATAGGTTGGACTTGTGTCTTTTTTCAACCTCGCCTACTATGCAACTATGTAAGAGTATTTGGTATCACTATGTATTGCATTCACTTTATTCCTTCAGATGTCGTAGATTTATTGGTAGAAGGCTCTGGATCCCTGGTACATCAGGTTTATTCTAGCCTGACTAACATACTGCAGCTGTCATCTATAGCACACGTGCCATGTCCATTTATATTACAGGATGTGCACACCTGCCCAGACCTAACGTTCATTGTGGAGTACATTTTGTTGTGTATTAGTCACAATCTGGCCTGCCACCAAGTGTAGTGCAAATCCTGGACTGATTTTTTATACTGGTATAAAATACAGTACATTCTGATCATTTCTTTTTTTTTTTAAAGCTAACTTTATTGTACCATAAAATTTACAAGTACAACATAAGAAATAGTATAAAGAAGGCAGAGCAAACTGTGCTCAAGTACAGTATCTCAATACAAAATGTACAGAATGTCCATTCATTACACTTGGATCAGGGACAGAATGCACATTTATACAACATAGATTAGTCTACAGACATAGAATGCAGATTATCAATATAACAGTGCCGACAAATACAGAAATAGAGTAAAAGCAAAAAAAAAAAAAGGATTCAGCAATAGTTCCTTGGCTCTAGGCATTCCTTTAAGTACTAGGTGGTATAGTGCTGTCTGAATTTACCCAACAGTCCCAGGTCTTATGGAATTTACGTAGACAACCCCTGGCTTCATATGTCAGTTTTTTACAATGTTATATTATTAAGACAACACTACTGAGTTTATATACGTCATGGGCAGTACATTAATTTAGAGGACAGGGGAATGCCTCCCACCAAGCAATTGTCTGCTTCAGGCAGCAGAGAAGGGGGGGATTTGGGTGGGGGAAGCCGTCCCTGCTGACAGAAGACAGTGATTACTTACAACTGGTTGTACCCAAGTTAACCACTTGTTGACTGCTGCACGCCGATATACGTCGGCAGAATGGCAGCAGTGGGCAAATAGACATGTACGTCCCCTTTAGGAAGACGTGCGGCACGCGCACCTGCCGCACTCTCTGTGACCATGCCCATGGGCCCCGCAAACTCATTGTTCACCGGCCCCCCCATGATCGTGTCACGAAGGGGCAGAGCGAGGAGATGAAGGCATTTCCCTGTTCAGCCTAGTGACAGGACAGTGATCTACTGCTCCCTGTCATCGGGAAAAGTGATCACTTTCTTGTCACTTGTAGCCCAGCACCCTCACTAGAATGACTCCCAAGGACACACTTAACCCCTTTCTCGCCCCCTAGTGGTTAACCCCTTCCTTGCCAGTGTCATTTACACAGTAATCAGTGCATTTTTATTGCACTGGTCGCTGTATAAATGACAATGGTCCCAAAATAGCGTCAAAAGTGTCCGCCATAATGTCGCAGTCATGATAAAAATCGTAGATTGCTGCTACTAGTAAAAAAAAAAAAATATTATAATAAAAATGCCATAAAACTATCCCCTATTATGCTATACCTTTTGTGCAAAACCAATCAATATTCGCTAATTGCATTATTTTTACCAAAAATATGTAGAAGAATACGAATTGGCCTAACCTGAGGATTTTTTTTTTTTTATACCTCTTGGGATATTTATTATAGCAAAAAGTAAAAAATATAGCTTTTTTTTAAAATTGTCACTCTTCTTCTGTTTATAGTGCAAAAAATACGCAGAGGTAATCATATACCACCAGAAGAAAGCTCTATTTGTGGGGGAAAAAAAAGGACATACATTTTGTTTGAGTGCAACGTCGCATGACCGCACAATTGTCAGTTAAAGTGAAGCAGTGACGAATCGCAAAAAGTGCTCTGATTAGGAAGGGGGTAAATTCTTCCGGGGCTGAAGTGGTTAATCAATCAGTTTGGTACATTCAGCCTGGCCATTCCTGCTGAACAAGCCAAGATTTAAATTGTGTATGGCAGGCTTTACATACCTAAAAATATCACCTTTGGTGGCCAGTCCTATAAAACACGGTTACAAAATTTACAGTGGACAGTCACTCTGCACATTGAACCAATGTCCTGTAAAAATGAGTTATGTCACATGCGTGTAATGAGGGTGAAGCAACTGTCTATTAGGCTACAGATTTGGTAAAATTATAGGGTGTAAATGAGTTAAGTAAGAGCCAAATGAATGGTATTTGTATCATTTACAGAGGTGGCATGCTATTAAGGGTTGTAAACAGAAGATTCTGAGGAAGTAGCTAGTAGTAGTAAGACAGGCCATACATTATGCAATTTTCTTGCCTTTAACCAAGGGTTGAAGGCAAGGAAATTGCTTGATTCCCTCATCAACAGAATCAGTGTTGATGGGGGAATCCCTTCTCTGGCGTTATCGTGTTCTGTTGTCAAGGAGCCTTCCCCACCATCAGAATACGGCTATAGCCAAAGGCAGCGACCCCAAAAAAAACCAGACACCTTGGTTGTACTGAAGTCGATTGATGAGTTGAGTTCTGTACAACCAGCCTGCCCATAGATGGATTGGAATTCGACCGGTTCCTGCTGAACCGGCCCTGTTGTGATCTGTGTATCATATAATCATATAGACTTGTTTTGTAATGTTGAAGATGTCTCTTTACTCAACCAAGTAGCTTCTTCAGCTCTAAGTATCAGGCACATACCCAGCATTTATAGCCACATAAGTAACATTGACACCTTGAGTATTCCTTACACCAGTGCATTACGGAAACGCACGTGTGGTGTTTGCGTGTTGACATGTGTTGCGTTTTGGCAGACCATTCATTTTGAATGGGCTGCCAACATGTTGTAAAGCACTGGGCAAACTGTTGGTGCTAAAACAATCCTGTATTATAATAATAATAATAATAACACAAAGCACATAAAACTGGACAATGCAAGTGCAGAGCAGTGTGCAGCGTAGGGACTTTGGGCGAAATAAAAAATTTAAGAACTAACCATCCTATTCTTTATATCTAAGGATGCTGCCAACTTAGCCTTTGTTTAATTTGCAACTGCCATGGTGCTACATATATGATCAGTTATGACATCAGCCATTTGATGGCTCGACAGTTTGGATAAGCCACTGTGACAGTTATCATTCATGGCATTCCTTGAATTTTGAATTGGATTTAAATGTTTTGGCAAACAATTAGGGTCCTTTCACACGGGCAGACCGTTCGTCCATTTATTACAAGTCCGTTTACAGACTTGTAATGGTACCCTATGTGATCACGGCCGTTAGCGGATGAGCATCCACTAACATCCGTAATGACCCGCAGCCGCAAAGATCCGGTTTTTCAGATGGAAGAAAACCCTATTTTTCTTCCGTCTGAAGGATCGGATGAATATGGACAGACGGTCCGTATTCAACCGATTCCCCATAGGGGAGAGCGGAGGAGAGACAGGGTGGTCTCTGCAGAGTGTGCAGGGACCACCCTGTCCGCGGACAGCTCAGCGGGGATCCCCGCTGAGCCAACGGACATACATGGGGCGGATCGAAAAACGGTCCGCTCCGTGTGAAGGGACCCATAAAACAATGACAACAATGAAACAATTAGTTCTGCTTTAAAGGGTTAGTTCCACTGTATCAACAAAACTGCTATGCCTGTGGATAAGAACAAACTGCAACTTTGACTAAAAATGGATATAGGGGCGTGGCCTGGACGCGCTGGAAGATGGCAGCTTGAATCCGTAGCTCCCGCCGCTGCAGTCTTTTCTTTCCACACCGGAGGATCTTCGCTGTTTTCGATACCCACTGACCGTGAGGTTTCGATCCTGAGACGCCCGTGTACAAGATTTAACAAGTACGTTCGCCGTTAAATTGACGGTTGTCCCGTTCCGACGGCGATAACAGCGCAGACATGGCGGCTCCTAATGTAAGTGCGTCACAGGAACTTTCGATGGACACGCGAATGGCACAATCGATGTCTCATACTGAAATGTCAGCTGTGGTGATAGGAAACCACACTATGATGAGCTCCCAACAACCCAGCCTGTTTGACCTCCAGGCTGTTGCAATTGATATTAAAAATTATATTAAAACTACTCTGACAGCGGCAATTGCGGAGCTCCGCATAGATATACAAGACATTGCGCACCGTGTGCAAAGTGTGGAAAAAGTTAATGCGCAGCATGATAATGTCCTACGTAGAATGGATTGTAAGATGAACATGCAATTACTTCAAATGAGAGACTTGCAGCGTCAAACAGAGGACTTGGAGAATAGAAGTAGACGTCATAATTTGCGCATACGTGGTCTACCTGAAGAAATAGAAAGTGAGCATCTACAACCTGCCATTGATAATATATTTAATGACCTTTTGGGCAGACCCCCTATGTCTAAAATCAAAATGGAGCGCTTACATCGCGCGCTCAGATCCAGAGGCAAACCGGGTGATCCTCCTAGGGATGTGATTTGTTGCTTGACTGATTATAGACTGAAAGAAGACATCCTGCTAAAAATGAGGGGCAAATCTAAAAAATCATACAAAGGTGCTTCTATACAAATCTTCCAAGACCTTTCTAACATCACCTTGCAAAATAGAAGAGATCTCAAACCCTTGCTGGAAGTCTTACGCAATAAGAATATTGTATACAAGTGGAAGTTCCCGTTTGGTCTTTCGGCCACTTTTCAAGGACGCTCTGCTATATTAAGAGTCCCTGAGGACCTTAAAATGTTCTGTGCAGGGAGCTGTGGTGGCTCAACGTGATTGGCACTGCGCTGACAAGCCATTCACCTCTGCAGCCAAGGGTTCGGATCCCGGTCTCGGCTACATGTGAATTGAGTTTGGTGGTCTCAGCCCCGACTCCCGGTGGGTGTGCTATGCAAGGTACGCCTGTGCTTAGTACGCCCACCCCCCCCCCCACAAAAACCACCACACTTGCACGCACACGAAATTGGTTTAAAAAACACATGCACTTTGGCCATGCGGTCTCTTAAAATAAAGAGAGGCGAAGGACCTACGGGGCTGGCTGGGTGGGCTAGGCCCCCTCACTCCCTCATAGGGGGAGTCCCTCTGCCCCATTGGGGTCCCGTTGGGCCCCAGTTGGGCTCCCAAGAGGAGCAGGTAGGGCGGGGTGAGTGGGAGGCCCCCCTTCACACCCGCCATTGCCACCAGGGGCATGGAGAAGGATGGCGATTGCCTCCGGGGGGAGGGTCTGCCTACTCCCAACTCCTGCAGTCCGGCTCCTCTCTCTCGAGTTCACGCACAAAAAATACACTTTAAAAAAATATAAAAAAAAAAAAAAATTAAAATGTTCTGTAACGCCATGAACATTCCTATGATCGACGTCCCGGATTGGTATGCGGAATTCCGCCCTCATTATAAGACTGGGGTAGCTGACGAACCAGATGTTATGGAGACCCAAACCACTAGATTCCGTAGACGACGGTCTCCTTCAAACGAAAAAATTGTCTACTTCGACGCATGGTCCTAAGGATGATTCTACGGGCTCGCCGCGCTCAAGACGATTCCGACGCAACTATTGATCTACTTGGGCCTACTGTCTTCATTTTTCTCCTATGAGCTCTTACTCAATTTAATATGCTATGTATCAGATCCCTTTGCTCGCTATTGCCTGCAAGATTGGCTTTTTTCAAAATTGTTTATATTTTTTCTGCTCTGAACGTTCATTGTATTCTTATTGACGTTTTTTCTGTGCTTGTCTCTCTTGCCCAGAGCCTTTCAATATTGGATACTTTTTTACGTTTGTTATTTGTACGCAATCCTTTATTGAAGCATTAACTTTGATGTATGTCACGTAGTCGTATACTATGATGAGATTCCTAACATCAACACATTTTCACTTGAAGGTTAGCTCTTTTTATTAGTATTGATGTTGTTATTCATTATTTTACTGTTATGCTGTTCCCTTTATGATTACGAGCTCATTTATTGTCATGAATATGCACTCCACCATCTATGCTACATGCTGCTCATACTGTAGCGGCGGAGATCGGTAGTAGCTTTTCTTTTTTTCTCTTTTTTTCGGCTAGTACTTGCCAACCCCCACACAGTAGTAGAGTCTTGGGTGTTGTATATTTTGTATCAACGCCTGTCCGCTCTACTCTGTACTGTATCACCTTAGATAAGATTGTTTTTGGGAACTCTATCTGATTTTCCACGTGTTGTTTTTATTCAAGGGTTATTATACCCCTTGCCCCATCCCCTATTTTTGTTTTTGATTCCCCTTTTGTGTTTCCCCTGTTGCCACTTTTTATGTCGCTTTTTGTCAAATTTGTGTGTTAAGATTCTCTTTCACATCTGATAGCACTATGAGGCACCGAGGGAACGTTTCACCTCCGTCCCCATTGGTCAATTTTTATTCCTTAAACGTGAAGGGTTTGAATATCCCTGAGAAAAGATCTAAGTTGTTTTTATTATTGAAGAAGGCAAAAGCAGACATAGTATTCCTGCAAGAAACTCACTTCCGGAACAATGACATCCCTAATCTTAATAACAAATGGTACCCTTTTGCTTTTCATGCCACCAATCCCGAATCTAAATCTAAGGGAGTCTCTATTCTTATTTCGAAAGATTGCCCCATTCAAATTCAAGACACCCTTTCTGATAATGATGGTAGATATATATTTTCAAAAGGATCCCTATATAACAAGAATATCACATTGGCTAATATATATGCTCCCAACAAAGGTCAAGTCCCATTTCTCAGGAATACTCTAAACTCGCTTTGCTCTTTTCAATCGGGTATACTGATTCTGGGGGGAGACTTCAATTTGGCTATTAATCCACTGGTAGACACCTCATCGGGATCATCCACAATACCCTTCTCAGCACTTAAATCGGTCAAGACGCTTCTTAAAAATCTGAACCTACATGATACTTGGCATACCTTGTTTCCAAACACTAAAGATTATACTTTTTTCTCTCCACCACATGATAAATACTCAAGAATCGATAATTTTTTTATATCCCAATCAGACCTAGATTCACTGATTTTGGCAACCATTGAACCCATGGTTCTCTCAGATCATCACCTAATTTCTATATCACTCAGATTCTCTTCGATCCCCGCTAGATCCCCAATTTGGCGTCTTGATAGTTCGCTCCTTAATAACCCTAAGGATGTTGAGGCTTTGAACTCCGTCCTTTAAAGTACTTTGAGGAAAATGACTCCCCAGATACACATCCCATGACGTTATGGTTAGCACACAAATGTGTTGTAAGGGGAGAATTAATTTTGATTGCTTCTAAAAAGAAGAAAAGCATGTGATGCATATGTTAAATCCCTTTCTGATCGTATTTATTCTCTTGAAAGCAAACACAAGTTATTATCACTGGCAAAAGAGGCCCATGTTGAGCTCCTTGAGGCTAGAAAACTCCTACTAGAGGTACTCGAAAAAGCCACTAAACGAAAATTCATTCTGTCACGCAAGCTTTACTATGAGTTTGGCAATAAAGCTGGGAAGTTACTTGCCAGAGCTATACAAATAAAGAAATCTGCATCTACCATACACTTAATTCTAGATCCCACTGGTAAGAAAATCTCTTCCTCCGAAATAGCTAAACAATTTGTACATTTCTATTCCAAATTATATAATATTCAGAGAAATACTCTTCCTGACGCAGAAACCCAAAGGAAACAATTAATTACGGAATTTTTAGCGACTTACGGTCCTAAACCTATTTCCAAAGAAGAAGCAAAACTTCTAGATAGACCTATTGATTCAGAAGAAACATCCAGGGCACTCAAACAACTTAAAATTGGAAAATGTCCAGGTCTAGATGGTCTGTCGGTTACCTACTATGGGCCAGATTCAGGTAGAGTTAGGCTGAAGTATCATGGATACTCCAGCCTAACTGTCACTTTAAGCCGGCGTTTCTGTTTTCTGTAACCAGAAAACAAGAAACGCCGGGTTGGAGTTCCGATGCGATCGGCGCAATTGAATTTCACCATCGCATCGCAACTTTAATTTAAAAATGGCGCTGGGGGCGTTACCGCTGATTTACGCCGAAAAAATATGTTAATCAGCGGGAATCGGCAATTCACGATCGTATTCAGGCGCGACGCAGTGACTTTCCGACGTTTCCGTAAGCGATACGCGGCGTAAAGATAAAGCAGCCCCCTAGTGGAGTATCATATGTTAAGTATAGCCGTCATCATCGCGTCGAAAAAATAATCGCGTCGCTTGCGTAAAACGTCCATGAATGGGGATTTGACGTCATTGACGTTCACTGACAGAATTTGGAGCATGCGCACTGGGATGCATTGACAGTCGACGCATGCGCAGTACGTTCGCCGCAGGATCACGCTTAGTTTAAATAATACACGCCCCGTACCCGCCCAATTTGAATTCCGCCGGCTCATTTGCGATGCGCTGCCGCAACTTTAGGAGCAAGTGCTTCATGAATAACAGCACTTGCTCCTAAAATTTCGCCAGAGTAACGTAAATGAGAAACGTTACTCCAGAGCAAAGATGCTCCCATCTACCTGAATCTGGCCCTATAATTCTTTCTCTGAGATCACAATGAAATATTTTCTGAAGGCTTTTAATTCGATTCCCGATCGACCCCTTTGTAATGTAAAAGATCTCTTTGAGGCCCATATTACGATGATACCGAAACCAGGTAAAGATGATTTACTAGTATCCAATTATAGGCCCATTTCCCTGCTCAATGTGGATCTAAAGTTATATGCAAAAATAATAGCTAACCGTATTCTGCCCTTACTTCCTAACTTTTTCTCGACTCGTCGTAGTGTTATACGTCACCGTGTTCTTGACGGTCGGAATTTGGTGTGACCTTGTGTATGCAAGACAGATTGAGCGGAATTCCGTCAAAAAAAAACTTATGTACAGGGCACTAGTCATGGCATTGCATTGTCCTGCCTTGTTGCTAGGACATATCCCAGCTATGTAAGCCACAGTCTCTGCTCTTCTTAGGACCTTCAAAAGTCAGAAGAATGCGGGCAAAATGTTCAATGAGTTTGGGTTCCTTGTGACCATTGTAAACCTTGGTCTCTACTCTTTCTATGATCCTCAAAAGCCAGATGATGAAAAAGGACAAAATGTTCAATGAGTTTGGGTTCCTTGCAGCCATTGTAGACCTTGGTCTCTACTCTTTCTATGATCCTCAAATGCAAGATGATGAAAGAGGACAAAATGTTCAATGAGTTTGGGTTCCTTGAGGGCATTGTATACTTCTCAAGAATGTCACTGTGTATGTATGGCTTAGAGGGACAGCTTAATGGGACAGGCGACTTTTACAGCAGTGACCATGACGTTTTTGCCAGCATGTTCTACTAGTTTTTTCTGAGTAAGTGAGGTAAGTAAGAGTCAGAAAATTTTTAAAAAGTCATTTTTTTTTATCTTTCTTCCCTGAAGTGGAATTCTGGAGGTTCATATTTTTTGCACTTAACTCTTATACATAAATACATACACATTTTTATTTTATTTTTTATTTACCGGTACTAGATACTTTAATATGATAAAGTGCTCATGCATTGTCCCATGTGTTTCTGATGGAGACTAAAAGTGACCATTTTAACACATATTACACAGCCATGGTCCACTGTTGTCACCAGCAGGAAACCTGCCCTGTGTAATGCCATGCAACCATCACTGGTGTTTGTGTAGACAGTAAGTGGCTGCAAAGAGGCTACTGAAGATCAGCAGCACCGATGTGTAACAAAGCATGATAAAAAAAAGCACATACAGTATTTTATTTGAAGAAAAAAACCAGTCACAAGGGCCCGTTAATACCAGGTGAATTCATAAATCCCTCCGTATTGGTGATAAGGAAAATGGAGGTTAATAAGACTCTTCCATGTTGGAGTCATTTGTTGATAGTGTTGTCACTAATGTAATTATTGTGTAACATCCTTGAGACAAATTTGCCTCTGTGTTCGACAAGGTTCACACTAGGTTGTGGGTGCAGGAATGGCATTTTTCCTGCACCTACAACCACCCACAGCCAAATCACTCTGCTATTAGGAAACAGGCAGGGCTGCCATTCATTCTAAACATGCAGCGCATATGTGGGTGTGACAATCTCTGGGAAATTGCATGGTTAAAAAGACAATGCAATTTCCCTGCTACTGTGTGTTTAAAGGTGCATGCATTTTTTGTTGCATAAACGCAGGCACAGCAGCCCATTCATTTGAATAGGCTGCCGTGCCTAAGCAAATGCGGCCGCACGAAACGCAGACGGGTGAACTTACGGATCCTCTGAAACTGATATTTCATAAGTTTCCATTGCCCTCCTATTTTTTCTAAATAGATTATCTATCTGTAAAACTCTGACACCTCACGGGAGAAGCATGTGAGAGTTCTGTCAGAGTTGTGACCGATCCATAGATGCCATACTGACAGGTCCATGAATCTGCCACAATGCCTGCCATGTCTCACACTACCATGAGACAGATTTATAACCAGGAGTTTGCTTGAGTCAGCCATATTTGTTGCCCCCCACCCCAAGGTTGACAACACTACATCTCTCCCTCCCTCTTAAAACCACCATGTTTTTACGTCCAACAACCCCCCTTCGGTTGCTAGGATGCTGGCCCAGCAACAATGATGCTGTGGTCCAGCACTGTGCATCATTGACTGCTATTGGCATAAAATGTCTCTGGTTGGTACAGTATAGTGAAGGCAGGCACAATGACAACCAATGATGCTGTGTGGCCTAGCTGCCAACGTCCTAGCAACCAGCTTAGCAACGTTTCCCTGTGTATACAGTGAGGATATATTATACGGTATGGACAATTCAGCCTCAAATGTAATGTGAGATTCTGAAACCATCAGATTATATCTCACAATGACATGTCACACTGACAATGGTGCAGCTCCCAGCCATAAGCAACTTGACGTGGGTCATTTACTTTGCTTTCTCCTCAGCCTGCAGGTAAATGTGACCTTTGTTTTCTTGTGGCCGTGATTGGCCACATTCTCTGTCAGCAGTTCCAGTGACGTCAACGCTATTATTTTCTCACAGCCTCAACACACCTGAGCTTTAATGTAGCTCTACAGGGGTGTGGATCTGCATTACCGTGGAATTTTACTAAATGCCTGCATTGACGAGACTCTATTCACGTGATAATTTTCTCTCACAGGGTGGAAGCAATGCTGAGCATTGAAATGTTAATAGTAAGATTTAATTAAGTCAAGCTGTTGCAATAGCCTCTGTACGTCCCAGTAAGCTATAGGAGGCAAGATGGCTGCTTCACTTCCTGGTATCAGAATGGGCTCATCCACTGATAAAAATAAGAGCAACATAAACATATGGCTTCTGTGTGACTACTGACCAGATGACAATTTTAGATTTATAGCTAAATAGCTTACAGTTGATTGGCTGCTACTTCAGAAAGCCGAAGAAACTGACAGGTGTTATGCTTTGTCCAATGCAAAAATAAAAAATTGAATTGCCGGGAGTTCTGCTTTAGATTAGACCTGTTATACAGAAAATAAAGCAGTTGCTATTTTTTCAGTTTGGGCAGAGTAAAAGTGGGTTAAAACCCCTGTAAGTCTTTTTTTTTTTTACCTTCTGTGTCCTATTGGATGATTTCCTTTCACTTCCTGTCCCATTGCCACAACAGGAAGTGAGAGGAAATGCCTTCCAAAGTGAGGGAATCCACAGTTGTCGCCAGAACTGGATATACGTTCGCTTTCACTTTTGATGACAAAATGAGAGGAGTGACTATCTCTACTGGGGGCACAGCGAGTAATAAAACCTGACAGGTGTTCTAACCCCTCCCCATTCTATCCAAAACTACAAAAAAAAAAATACTGTTGCCGTATATCGTGACATATCAGAAATGTATTCTTAGGGCTCTTTCACACAGGGCGGATCAGTAATCATCCGCTCTGTGCACCTCCATTTGCTCAGCGGGCATCGCTCCGTTGATCTCCGCTGAGCTGCCGGATGAAAGGGCGGTCCCTGCACAGTGTCTTTTCTCCACTCTCCCCTATGGGGGGATCGGATGAACAGGGACCGTCTGTCCTTGTTCATCCGATCCGTCATACGGAAGGAAAAGTAGGTTTTTCCTCTGGCATACTTTGGCAATTCGGAGCGGGTCGGATGTCAGCGGACATGTCTTCGCTGACGTCCGCGATCCCATAGGGATACATGTATGTCCGTTTTCCATCCGACAACGGATGTATGAAAAACGGACATACAGAACGTCCGTGTGAAAGAGCCCTAACAAACAGTCTTGTACAGAAACTGTGTACTGTAAAAAAAATGTAAAATAGCAGTCCTGTTAAAAAATGATCTACATTTTTCTACAAAAAAAAAACCTGACATTTAGCAATAATTTCGCCGCAGGATGTGGAGATCTTGCAAAGGCAAATGAAGTTCAAGGTAGAATGTAAAATAATGTATTTGGGTGGCAAAAATATGAATGCAATCTATACACTGGGGGAAGAACCTCTGGTGGAATCTAGGATGGAAAAGGACCAGGGGGTCCTAATAGATGATAGGCTCAGCAATGGCATGCAATGCCAAACTTCTGCTAACAAAGCAAACAGAATATTGGCATGCATTAAAAAGGGGATTAACTCCTGAGATAAAGCAATAATTCTCCCACTCTACAAGACTCTGGTCCGGCCACACCTAGAGTATGCCGTCAAGTTCTGGGCGCCAGTCCTCAGAAAAGAATGTAATGGAAATGGAGCGAGTACGAAGAAGGGCAACAAAGCAGCCAAAAGATATAAGATCAGGATATAAGAATCAAGACTTATGCCACGTACACACGTTCGGAATTTCCGACAACAAATGTTCAATGTGGGCTTGTTGTCAGAAAATCCAATGGTGTGTATGCTCCAACAGAATTTCCGACAACAAAGGTTTGAGAGCTGGTTCTCAATTTTTCCGACAACAAAAGTTCTTGTCGGAAAGTCCGACCGTGTGTACACAATTCAACGCACAAAGATTCTATGCATGCTTGGAATTTTAAGCATGCTCGGAATCATTTTTCTTGGCCCGTTATAGTGTTGTACGTCACTGCGTTTTTGGCGTTCGCAATTTCAGACAACATTTGTGTGACCGTGTGCATGCAACACAAGTTTGAGCTAACATCCGTCTGAAAGAAAATCACCGGTTTTGATGTCGGAATATCCGATCGTGTGTACGCGGCATTACACTTATGAAAGGTGTATGTCACCTTCTGCAATATTGATCGACATCCAAAGAATAAAGAGTTTTTCTTATAATGTAATCTTTTGACGCTACCGCTATCGTCAAACGCCTACCAGTATTAAATATAGATCAAAAAATTCAGACGTCAGTTGCTGATTTCTTTATTTCCTGCTGCACACAAGAACTGACATAAAGAATTGTATGTTAATGTTACTAACGATGTTTTACCTATTGTCTCATCAAACAGCACTTTAAATGTTGATTGAATTTATGACTAGTTGCAACGCCTTGGCAAATAGGAATAAGTTATCACTGTGAAAAACGTATTTCTATTTGCAAAGGCGTTAAGGTAGCAATGCAGGTAAGACCACGTCCGCATGTAGACTTTGATCTGCTTGAGCTAAGAATAGCAGCATTATTGCCTGTCAAGGCAAAAGAAAGATTGCAAAGGCCTGTATTAATAGCAATATAGGTACAATATAGGTAATTGTTTAACCACTTCCCTACCAGCCCATAGGGGAATCACGTCATGGTGATCCCCTCGCCGATGAGACAGGACGTTGCACAACGTCCTGTCTTCACGGCGTTCTAGGGCACGTGCGCGCGGCGCCGGCGGCGCACGCGCCCGCGGCACCACCCGCGATCCCGCGCGCATGCCCGACGGCCGTGATTGCAGCCGGGCACCCGCGATTTCCGGCAATCACGGCAGGAGTGTGGATCTGTGTGTGTTAACACACAGATCCACCTCCTGTCAGCGGTGAGGAGACTGATGTGTGTTCCCAGAACAGAGGAACACACATCGATCTCCTCCCCCTGTGAGTCCCCCTCCCCCTACAGTTAGAACACACTTTAGGACACATTTTAACCCCTTCAGCGCCCCCTAGTGTTAACCCCTTCCCTGCCAGTCACATTTACACAGTAATTAGTGCAGTTTTATAGCACTAATCGCTGTGTAAATGTGAACGGTCCCAAAAACGTGTCAAAAGTGTCCGATATGTCCGCCGCAACGTCACGGTCACAAAAAAAAAAAAACGCAGATCCCCGCCATTACTAGTAAAAAAAATAAAATAAAAATGCCATAAATCTATCACCTATTTTGTAGACGCTATAACTTTTGCGCAAACCAATCAATATACGATTATTGCGGTTTTTTTTTTTACCAAAAATACGTAGAATACGTATCGGTCTAAACTGAGGGGAAAAAAGTTTTTTTTTTTTTAAATATTGTGAGATGTATTAAATAAAAAGGAAAAAATATTGTGTTTTTTTTTAAATTGTCGCTCTTCTTTTGTTTATAGCGCAAAAAATAAAAACCGCAGAGATGATCAAATACCACCAAACGAAAGCTCTATTTGTGTGGGGAAAAAAACATAATGATTTAATTTGGGTACAGTGTTGCACGACCGCGCAATTGTCATTCAAAGTGCAACAGCGCTGAAAACTAAAAATTGGTCTGGGCAGGAAGGGGGTGAAAATGCCCTGTATGGAAGGGGTTAACATAACCCTGCTCTAGTGTATTCTACAAACTATGTAACAGCCATAGACCATATGCAATCTCACAATAAAAAATTTGCACGTTCTGGTAAGCCTGCATTGGCAGTAGAAATTTCGATTGTGTGCTAAAGATGAAGTTTAATTGGGCTTTAACCTGTGGTCTTAAAGCAACTTTTTTAAATCAGGGGTGCCATGGCACTAGATGGAAAGGGGGTGACTGTAGATGGATGCTGCTATGGGTAGTATTGCCGAGCAGAAAATATCACAATGGGAATACATTTAGGACCCCACAGTTATCTGATAAGGCAATGGTCATGTCATCTGTAGCACAAAAAAGAGAAAAAAGGAGACTAAATGTGCCTAAAGCAGTGAATTCTGGTGGCCATTTTTGGTTGGCCCATGCTCTATATGTATGTTGCGCTTACAAGCATTTAATAATCTAAACAGGTCACCTGGCCATTGTGATTGGAGGGGTGGGGGGTGACTGTAGGTTGATGTCACTGTAGGTAGCATGACCAAGCAGAAAGACTCACAATGGGAACACATTTTCATAGTCTAAATGTGTCTGTAGTAATGGATTCTGGTGGCCATTTTTGGTTAACCCATGCTCTATGAGTATGTAACTCTTGCAAGCATTTAGCCATTACATAGTTACATAGTTGGCGAGTCCATCAAGTCCAACATTTGTGTGTGATTATATGTCAGTATTTCCTTGTATATCCCTGTATGTTGTGGTCATTCAGGTGCTTGTCTAATAGTTTCTTGAAACCATCGATGCCCCCTGCTAACACCACTGCCTGTGGAAGAGAATTCCACATCCTTGCCGCTCTTACAGTAAAGAATCCTCTACGTAGTTTAAGGTTACACCTCTTTTCTTCTAATTTTAATGAGTGGCTACATTTCTTGTTAAACTCCCATGAAAAAGTTTTATCCCTATTGTGGGCTTCTTTACCCATTTTGACCATAACAAAGCGTAGACTTGGGTGCCTTAGTGTTGGGTGCAGTACAGCTCACTTTTGGAGGTATTGCTGAGGGTGGGTTTATTAGAATTTGCCAAAACCTGTCTGCCACTATCCAGTGCTGCTTTAGTTCTAGATCACACTATCTAATGCCATGTTCGCTGGAAGAGCTAATACAGTAGCCTCAGAGTCCTCAGTCTATATAAGTTAAGACGTTGTTAACATTTGTGTTCAGAGTGCAGAGCGCACAGCCTAATGGTTGGCCACATGACTGAGGAATCAGAACATTGCAGAATCTTTTTGTTACATCAGATGGATGAGTAAACTTATTCCAATACCCTTACTAGCTTATTTACTTATTGTGACTGTTCATTGGCCGTCAAAAGGCATCCAAGCTTTGGGTGAGTTTGTGTTGTGTGGTGTACGACCCACTGTTAGAGGTATTGCTGAGGGTGAATTAATTAGAATTTGCTTAACCACTTCCATACCGGGCCTATTCTGGCACTCCTCTCCTACATGTAAAAACCCCCAAACATTATGTATATATATTTTTTAGCAGATTCACCCTAGGGAATCAAATGGCGGTCATTGCAACTTTCATGCCACACTGTATTTGCTCAGCAATTTTTCAACCGCTTTTTTTGGAAAAAAAACTTTCATGAATTAAAAAATACTAAAGTTAGCCCAATATTTGGGTATAATGTGAAAGATGATGTTATGCCAAGTAAATAGATAGCTAACATGTCACGCTTTGAAATTGTGCACACTCGTGGAATGGTGCCAAACTTCGGTATTTAAAAATCTCCATAGGCGACCTTTTAAGATTTTTTTTTTAATATAGGTTACCCGTTTAGTTACAGAGGAGGTCTCAGGCTAGAATTGTTGCTCTTGCTCTAACGTTCAGGGCGATACCTCACATGTGTGCAGAAAACAAATACTCGAGTGTGATGTCCGGGTTATCTAATGTTCAAAGGATAATTTCTCAAGCCTTGCTGCCCTCCAGGATAGGGGCATGGGTGCTGCAGAACTTTTTTCAGGGGGGTGTGGGGGGGGGGCATCATTTTAAGGTCACTAATGCTCTGCCCCCTTTTGACAATGTCATGAAGGGGAAGGGCTTAGCCACGACTCGCAAGTATTTATTTTTAAAAGTGAAACAGCACACTTTATTCTAGGCATGTGGTATGTACAGGGTGCAGATTCCAGGCGTGTACAACCCATGCACGCACCTATGGCGGACACCTTGTGGATCCCTGATTCCAGGGGGGTGCTTGCCCCCTTGCCCCTACATACGGACACCCATGGATAGGGGTATCCTAGCAATCAAGAGAGGAAATAGAGAAAAAAGGGGGCACACCAGCCTTGTTCATTATCCTTTAGTAAATAAACAGATTAAAAACTACTCAAACATGTGAAGATAATTTGTTTTGTAAAAGCCTCCAAATAGTGGCAGTCAATCTAGGTACGACTAAGTCTAAGTCTCCAGATAAAGGTAAATGAGAGGACTTCAGGACCACTGCTGGCTTACAAGTTTTGAAGGGATAACTTCTTCTTCAGAGCCTAGCAGTGGTAACTCCTTCAGCTCATTATATACACATGTGCATTTATTAGACACATCCCAGGAAGGTTCAAGGACCCCTGCCCACTGCAAGGGTGGTTTAGTAGAGAAGAGGGGCTAGGGTGACAGGTGGAAAATTACACCCAGCTCCCACTATGTGACACAGGCAACAATAGAAACAGAATTGTTATTGGTGGCTGCATGTGTGGTTTGAACGCCTTTTACATATGTGGGCGTGGTATATGCATTCGCTTCTGCATGTAAGCACGTGGGTCACCGGCTGGAAGGCTGCAGCAAATGAAGCAGACGGTAGTCCGTGCACAGAGGTATATGACCGGGACCAGGTAATTCGTAGGTCGGGTAGGGCTGGAAACAGGTCCGGATAACAAGCCGTGGACAGGGGTTAAGAGACAGCGGTAGTCCAAGTTCAGGCCGGAGGTCAAGGGCGGAAGAAGGACGGATATCAAGGTTCAAGCCGGGGTCAAGTAATTCCAGAAAGCAGCAGTCCAAAAAACAACGCCAAGGGTCAGGTATCACAGGAATCCAACAGGTAGTATTTAGCAGATCACACAGAAGCTGTTTACAAACCAGCAACCAGAGAGGAGGAAGAAGCTGGTTCAAATAGGCCGCTCAGGCCACCGATTGGCCGAGAGCGGGACGGGCCCGTGTGTGCACGCGCACACGGCGGGCAGACGCACCACGCGCGCGCACGCGCCGCCCAAGGGAGCGCGATGGTGCTGGGCTGTCACGCAGCTGGGGAATCGGAAGGTGAGTGGGATTGATACCCTGACAGTGCCCCCCCCCCCCAAGGGGCGGGCTCCGAACGCCCAAACTGTCCATCAATTCCGGATGTTCCCGATGGAAAGCCCTAATTAAACGGGGAGCGTGTAGATTTCTGGAAGGCTCCCAGGAGTTATTTTCTGAAAGGATATCCTTTCCATTTGATTAAATATTGGAGCTGTCTCCCCCTCTTTCTGCAGCTTAGGATAGTTTCCACCTCAAATTCCTCTTCTCCCTCAACCTCTACTGGTGGAGGTGGAAGTTCCTCTCTCCCAAGGAACGGGCTAGACAAGACTGGTTTAAGTAAAGAGGCATGAAAAACTGGATGAATCTTGTAGTTTCCAGGTAATGCTAGTTCGAAGGCCACGGGGTTAATTTGTCGTTTGATTTTGAATGGGCCGATGAACCTGGGGCCCAGCTTCTGAGATGGAATTGGTAATTTAAGGTTAAGAGCAGATAGCCAAACCTCTTCCCCAACTCTGAAGGCCGGACACTCTTTTTTGTTCCTGTCATAGTATTTCTTGAGCGTGTTGCATGACTTCTTGAAGTTTCTGAAAGTTCTGCTGAATGTGGACTAAATGCTCCTGGACCGCTGGGACAGGTGTTTCAGGGATGGAATCCGGAAGGAATGAAGGGTGATAGCCAAAATTGGCCCAAATTGGCCCAAAAAGGAGTATGATTAGTGGATGCATGTATTGAATTGTTATAGGAAAATTCTGCCGACGGCAATAAGGATGACCAATCATTCTGGGAGACAGAGCAAAAACAACAGAGATATTGTTCCAATGTTTGGTTGGTTCTTTCCGTCTGCCCGTTGGATTGCGGATGATAGGCAGAAGATAGGCAGACTTTGATTTCCAGTGCTTTACAGAGCTCCTTCCAGAACTTGGACGTGAACTGCACCCCTCTGTCGAATACAATGCTCTTGGGCATACCGTGCAGTCTCACTATCTCTTTGAAAAAAAATTTGCCCGTCTCTGTCGCAGAAGGTGTGCCGATCATAGGCAGAAAATGGGCCAGTTTGGATAGACGGTCAACTACAACCAAGATCGTCGTGAAACCCTCAGAGGGGGGCAGATCGACAATGAAGTCCATGGAAACCTCTGTCCATGGGCGTTCTGGAACGGGAAGAGGTTGCAACAGACCCCAGGACTTGGTCTTTGGCCCTTTGCAGCGCTGGCAGCGAGGACAAGAAGAGACGTAGATCTTGCAGTCATGTCTCCACTTCGGCCACCAGAAGGAACGGTTGATCAATTCAGCAGTTTTTTGTGTTCCGAAGTGGCCTCCAAATTTGTGATCATGAAACATACTTAGAATTTGTTGTCTTAGTTCCACTGGTACAAAGATCTTATTCCGTGACCACAGCAGGTCGTCTCGTCTCTCTAGAGAAAGCGTGATTGGGTCAGAGCAGCATTTGGAGGCCTCTTTTAGAGCGTTTAGCAGGTCTGTTTGAGAAACCAAAAGGAAATTCTGGGCGGTAAGGATGGTACTAGGTTCTGGCCTGGCGGAGGTGTCTGAGAACATTCTAGAGAGGGCGTCAGCCTTTCCATTCTTTGAGCCTGGTCTAAAAGTGATGTGAAAGTTAAAACGAGTAAAAAAGAGGGCCCAATGGGCTTGTCAAGGTTTTAGGCGTTTAGCAGAACGCAGGTATTCCAAATTTCGATGGTCAGTGAAAATTAATATGGGATGAAGGGCGCCTTCCAAAAGGTATCTCCACTCTTCTAAAGAAAATTTAATAGCCAACAGTTCCCGGTCTCCAACGTCATAGTTCTTTTCTGGAGGGGTTAACTTCCGGGAAGCATATGCCACCGGGTGAAGGAGAGATTTTAGCCCCTGTCTTTGTGACAAAATAGCGCCAATGGCGGTCTCAGAAGCATCAACTTCCAAAATGAAAGGCAGAGCCGGGTCGGGATGCCGTAGAACAGGTGCGGAGGAGAAGGTAGCTTTAAGTTGTGTGAAAGCCTCTTGAGCCTTCTGGGGCCAGTGAAAGCGACAACCCTGACGAGTCAGCTCGGTAATAGGGGCTACTATAGAGGAGAAGCCAACAATAAACCTCGGGTAAAAATTGGCAAAGCCAATGAATCGTTGTATGCCTTTCTTATCAACCGGAGCGGGCCAGTCTTGGACAGCCTTAACTTTTTGTGGATCCATAGCAATCCCGTTGGTTGAGATGATGAACCCCAGAAATTGGATGGTTGTTTTCTCAAACTCGCATTTTTCGGCCTTAAGGTATAATTTGTGTTCTCTGAGAATGGCCAAAACTTTCTTGACGTGGGTCCGGTGTAGCTCGAGGGAAACTGAAAAAATAAGGATGTCGTCTAAATAAACAGACGGGGGGGGCTCTCATTTGATGTCAGGACAGCCACCTACCTGGTCTTTTATTGTTGTATGCTCATTTCTATGCACTAAGATATAGTGCTTTGCTTGTGAGTATTTTTCTTTTATAATAAATATTACTGTTGTTGTGATCATACGGAGAGCACTATGTGTCGTTTCTATACCTTTCCATGATATCATTTCACGTGAGAGAGTGCTTCGGATGACCATCTATCACCTGGAGCTGTTTGGAGAAAGGGAGCGTCTAAGGAGACACCGCTGAATCTTTAATCCCCTGTTTTGAGGGACAGCGCATTTGACCTGCTGCTCACACACAGGTCCATTTGTTCAGGTGAGCGGCTTGTACTTCTATTTTAGGACACCTGTTTGCTGTGTTTGATGAGTTGCTACATCTGAACACCTCAGTGAGGCACAAGAATCAGCTTGACCATTCCGATTGATCATTATATATTTTTTTGGACTTGATATATATATTTTTTATTATTATTATTACTGTATTTTAAATGTTTTTTAGCGCTGCACTGCTTTTTTCTATGTACTTCATTTAAGGATTTCTATTGACCTTCAGTGTTCAGCTGCTTTGCTAATTGTTTGTACCTTTGCGCAGTCTGCTTTTTCTCTTTTATCATCTAAATAAACAACCAGAAAATCATCCAAATATTGGCGGAAAATATCGTTAACCAGATGCTGGAACGTGGCGGGAGCATTACAGAGGCCGAAAGGCATTACTTGGTACTCGAAATGCCCGAACCTGGATCTGAAGGCAGTTTTCCACTCATCTCCGGCCCTGATCCTGATGAGATTGTAGGCCCCTCGGAGATCTAGTTTGGAGAAGACTTGGGCCGCACGGAAACGTTGGAACAATTCTGAGATGAGGGGTAGCGGGTAACGATTTTTGATGGTAATCTTATTTAATTCCCGGTAGTCGATACAAGGCCTGAGGGAGCCATCCTTCTTCTCGACTAAGAAAATTCCAGCTCCGGCTGGCGAAGAAGAAGGGCGAATGAATTTTTTTGTCAAGTTTTCATCAATATAGGCCTTGAGGGCAACTAACTCCGTCTCAGACAAGGGGAAGATACGGCCGAAAGGGATCTTAGAGCCAGGCAAAAGGTCAATAGGACAATCGTATGGCCTATGTGGGGGAAGGCAATCGGCCTGTTGCTTGTCAAAAATGTCCTTAAACTCGATATAAGCAGACGGAATAAGAAGGGGATTGTCCGGTGTGGTAGACAGGATGGAACAAGAGGTCTTAGGAGGTAGGAGGCAGTACTGGGAGCAGTAAGAGGATGAAAATTTGATCTCTTTCTTGCACCAATCTATGCACGGTTGATGAACCTGCAGCCAAGGAAGTCCCAAGATGATGGGAAACATTGGGGACGGTATAAGGTCCAAACAAAGAAATTCTTGATGTCCGGTGTCAGAGATGGCAAGGATAGGCTGGGTTTCCTGGGTGACGAGACCGGAACGGGGAAGAGAGCCGTCCGCCAGATGGATTTGTAGATGGAAGTCTTCAGGACAGCAGGGAATGCGCAGCTTCTGGGCCAGGGCAGAATCCAGAAAGCAGCTGCATGCTCTGGAGTCAATTATGGCTGGCAGCCGGGTTGCCCCCTCCGGGAGCTGCAAGGAAAGAAAGAGGACAACATGAGTCTGTGAATTAGCAATGTGGCAACTGAAAGCAGGTGGTGACTTCAACTTACAAGGTCTTACTGGACAGGAACGAAGGAAGTGGCCAGCTCCACCACAGTACAGGCACAAGTTGGACCGACGTCTATGCTGTCTCTCTTCAGGAGTGAGGGGTCCCCGGACTAGGCCAAGTTGCATGGGTTCAGAATCTGGAAGAGTAGGAACCGGTGGGACCGGAAGAGGTGGAGGAGCAGGAGAGAACCTTGGTGGAATCCAGTTGGGACGGTTCGCTTGGAAGCGTTCCGCCCGTCGTTCCCAGAGACGTCGGTCAAGCTGGGTGGCTGACTGAATCAGGTCCTCAGGTAAAGCAGGAGGGTCGAGCCTAGCCAACTCGTCCTTGAGGGACTCGGACAGTCCTTGATGAAATTGGTACTTGAGGGCAGGCTCGTTCCACCCAGTGTCAGCAGACCATTTTCTGAACTCTGCAATGTAATCCTCCACAGGCCTCCTGCCCTGGTTCAAATTATGAAGAGTGGCCTCAGCCGTGGCTGAGAGCAGAGGATCGGCATATAATTTGGACATGTGTTCAAAAAAAGAGTCCATAGTATCCAGAATTGGACTTCTTTGTTCCATAAGACTGTGTGCCCAGGACTGTGGTTCATCAGCAAGGAGCGACATCACGAAGCCTACCTTCACAGCTTTGGAGCAGAAAGTCCTGGGTTGCAACTCTAGGTACAGAGAACAGGCGTTTTTAAAGGCCCGAAACTTCCTGCGGTCGCCCGTAAACCGCTCGGGGGTAGGTACCCGGGGCTCCGGGTGAGTCACGACCATTGCTGGTGCTGGAGCGGGCTGGGAGGTAGAGGCCCCCGCTCCCGGAACTGCAGGGGGGACTGATGGTCCAGGTGCGGTGGTCAACTGTTGAAGGCGGCCATCCATCTGAAGATATCCCTCCTGTAACTTTTGAACGGCGTCCGTTAAGGTTGAGACTTGTTGACAAAGAGTCTCAAAAGGTGAGCGCACCCTGTCGGCCTCAGACATTGGCTGGTTTGTACTGTCAGGAAGTTCACTTACCAAGGCCAAGATGCTGAGGGTGGCTCACCTTTGCGACCTGATGCGATCTGTCCCCTGAAATGGGAACAGGGGGACAGACGCACCCGGAGGCACCGGTACCAGCGGGAAGGTAAAGGTCTGGTGCATGAAGCAGATACAAGCAGATCAAGGCAGGTGCGTGGAGTAGGTACAAGCAGGTCACCGGCTGGAAGGCTGCAGCAAATGAAGCAGACGGTAGTCCGTGCACAGAGGTATATGACCGGGACCAGGTAATTCGTAGGTCGGGTAGGGCTGGAAACAGGTCCGGATAACAAGCCGTGGACAGGGGTTAAGAGACAGCGGTAGCCCAAGTTCAGGCCGGAGGTCAAGGGCGGAAGAAGGTCGGATATCAAGGTTCAAGCCGGGGTCAAGTAATTCCAGAAAGCAGCAGTCCAAAAAACAACGCCATGGGTCAGGTATCACAGGAATCCAACAGGTAGTATTTAGCAGATCACACAGAAGCTGTTTACAAACCAGCAACCAGAGAGGAGGAAGGGGCTGGTTCAAATAGGCCGCTCAGGCCACTGATTGGCCGAGAGCGGGACGGGCCCGTGCGTGCGGGCGCGCGCTTGTGCACGCGGCTGGCAGACGCACCACGCGCGCGCACGCGCCGCCCAAGGGAGCGCAATGGCGCTGGGCTGTCACGCAGCTGGGGAATCGGAAGGTGAGTGGGATTGATACCCTGACAGAAGATCACATGCATAAAGTGGTAATTAGTGCCACAACTTAATGCTAATTAACCACTTCATTACTGGGCACTTAAACCCCCTTCGTGCCCAGACCAATTTTCAGCTTTCAGCACTGACGCATTTTGAATGACAATTGTGCGGTCATAAAACACTGTACCCAAATTTTTTTTAATAATTTTTTCCCCACAAATAGAGCTTTCTTTTGGTGGTATTTGTCCACCTCTGCGATTTTAATTTTTTGCGCTATAAACAAAAAAAAAGACATAAATTTGGGAAAAAACACAATGGGCCAGATTCAGATACACTTAATATTGCGCTGCATAATCGAAATACTCTACGCTGCCGTATTTCACCAGGCTCTACACCGAATCCTGGTAGATTTTTGCCCGTACGCTACGGCGGCGTAGTCTATTTCTCGCCGCGTAATCGAAATACGCGATTGGGGGGTGTGAAGCATTTAAATTAATCGCGTCCCCGCGGCGATCGAACTGCGCATGCTCCGTTCAGAAATTTCCCGCCGTGCATTGCACGAAATCACGTCGTTATGTCATTCGTTGTTTGAGTAGCGTCGTTTACGAACATTCCTATTCCCGAACGACTTACGTAAAAAATAATAAAAGACGTCGGAAAACGTAGAAATTTGACGCGGGAACGACGGCCATACTTAACATGGGCTGTCTAATATTAGACCAGCAAAAAGCTGGTATAGTGTTACGTAAAAAAAAGATGACTAAAGGTGCCGTAAGAGATTGCGAATGAAGATCGTAATTTCTGGGATCGCCGGCAAAAGCTCATTAGCATACCCTGACGCGGAAAACTACGAGAAGTCCACCCAGTGGCCGCAATTTTATTGCAGCGTAGATCCGAAGGCGTACAAACACGTAATCCAGTCGAATTGAAGGCCGCAGCCGTCTATTCATGGTTTGAGGTTTGCGACTAGCTAAAAAACGTGCGTAATTTGAAATTCCTCCAGTCTAACACCAGTTAGACAGGCGTAATCGCTCTGTGAATCTGGCCCAATATTTTTTACTTTTTGTTATAATAATATCCCAATTTAAAAAAAAAAAACATATTTTTTTTCTCAGTTTAGTCCAATACGTATTCTTCTACATATTTTTGTTAAAAAAAAAAATCGCAATAAGCGTATATTGATTGGTTTGCACAAAATTTATAGTGCCTACAAAATAGGGGATAGATTTATGATTTATTTTTTACTAGTAATGGCGGCGATCTGCGATTTTTTTTTGTCAGGCCTGCGATATTGCGGCGGACATATTGGACACTTTTGACACAAATTTGGGACCATTCACATTTATACAGCGATCAGTGCTATAAAAATGCACTAATTACTGTATAAATGTGACTGGCAGGGAAGGGGTTAACACTAGGGGGTGAAGAAGGGGTTAATGTATTCCTTGGGTGTGTTCTTACTGTGGGGGGAGGGGACTGACTGGGGGAGGTGACCGATGCTGTGTCCCTATGTACAAGGGCCACAGCATCAGTCTCCTCTCCCTGACATGATGTGGAGCTCTGTGTTTACACACAGAGCTCCACGTCTCTGCTCTGTCGCGTGTAGCCGGCGTGTAGCCGGCGTGTAGCCGGCGGACATCGCGGCCGCCAGGTACATGCATCGGATCCTCAGCGATGCGGTGGCACAGTGTTTACCTGCTGCATGGGTAATACACATAAAAAGACGCACTTGAGAGCCGCGCTGTGGACGTCTTTTGTCTATAGCGTGGTCCTCTAGTGGTTAAAGTAGTTATGTGCAGCAAATAAAAATTATATGCATTAATGCTCAAATAATATCTGTCATAAAATACATCCAATATACCATATATACTGGAGTATAAGCCGACCCGAGTATAAGCAGAGGCACCTAATTATACCACAAAAAAAGCCTAGGGTGAGAATACAGCAGCCACTGTAAGTGGAAAAGAGGATCAACAATGCCCATTTGCACGCCTCACTTTGTCCATTACAACCTCACTGTGCCCATTGCAGCATACTTGAAATTCTTGACAGGCTGCGATGTGGGTGTCCATTTTTTAAAACTTGCAGCTTCCTCCTGGTCCCGTTTTGTGATAAGCGTTTGACACTGTGTTCGGTGTTCCGCTTATCACGGATTTTCTTTCATTTTCGGACTCAGTTTCCCAGCAGACAATGTGTTTAGTATTCCGCCAATCATGGACGTTCTTTCATCCTGGGACAAGAGAAGGTCCATGATAGGTGGAACACTGAACACAGTATATGCTGGGAAACTGAGTCTGAGAATGAAAGAACGTCCGTGATAGGCGGAACACTGAACACAGTGTCAAACGCCTATCACGAGCCTGGACGAGACTAAGAGGAAGCAGCGAGTTTTAAAAATTGGACGCCCAAGGTACACTGACTCGAGTATAAACCGAGAGGGGTATTTTAAGCCCTAAAAAAGGGCTTAAAACTCGGCATATACAGTAATTGTACTCAAAATATTCACAAATGTGTTCCCATGCAGTACAAAAGTACTATATGCAAAGTGTTATTGTGCTTTATTCACAAAATTATATGCATAATATATACAATCCATTTACAGTTAAAAAAATCCAAAGCAACTGGTGATAGCAAAATGTGTGCTTGTGTCCACTCTGGTGCTCCTCCTTCTGTATATGTGCTCACCTTAGAGCGGTTGACCCTGCAATTTAGCCTGGTCAGAACATGCATATGAACCACCTCTGGGTTCAGTTATAATGTTGGAATCCTGGTAATGTGCTCCACATGTGTAACCCGTGTGTAACTTAGGTGTACACCCTGGGACACTTGTTTGACTCCTGGACAGCCATCCGATACCACGTATATAGGCTCAAAGTTTGATGTCCAACACAGCAACCAGTATATTGGCAACCTAGTGTATATGGATGGTATCCTGTCCTGTCATTTGAAAGACGGTTGTTGTCCCAGTTGGCTGCAGGGTCACTTATTATCGATTATATGTAACTACACTCGTGACACCTAACCCAAGTGTGAAAGACGTTTTAGTTTGACCTCACAGTCACTATAAGATTGTCTCAATTTTTGTGGACTCCCTAAGCAACTCCCTTGTCGGTTTTGATATACCGCTCGCTGTATGTGCCCTTGGATGCATCCATCGTGAGACCATCTGCTATATAACCACTTGTTCTCTGATACACACTTTTCCACAAAATCCTTGTCATCGTCCTGAAGAAGCCCCACGGCAAAACGTGCGTCGGCGACTTCTAAGGATTTTGTACACAGTGGTCATTTCCTGTACATGTATTTTATAATTATGCTCATTTTTGTATTTTTTTGATGATATTAAAACTTGATTTTTAACCTACTTTCTTGGCCTCAAAGTCCGACCATCAATATCTACCTGTAGTTATTGTTCTTTTTCTCATACTGTGCTCCACATGTGTATGATGATATGGTTTATTTAAATAAAACTTAGCCCCTACTGTGGGGTACTCATATTTTGGGGGTGCTACACCACACTTTACAAGCTCAGGGATACTGCTGAAGTAATGTGTCCTTACCTTTAGCTGAGAACGCTCCACTACCTCCTGCACCGCCCTGTCCCCTCCCCTACGTGTGTCGATACTGGGATTAACTTGTGTATTCCTCAGGGGGATATGATGCTAGCAGATGATTATATTAGAACTGACAATTTGTGTATGGTAGCTCGCAAGATCACCAGTGTTAAGATTAATCTATTGTAATAGGAATAGGGCATGACAGGTCCTCTTTATGGAGAGATGTGGGGTCAATAAGACCCCACATCTCTCCTCTAGGCAGGAAAGGTTGAGATAAAAAAAATATGGCAGTATTTACAATGCCACGTTAGCCATGAGAGCTGATGTAGTAGAGTCTTGAGTCAATATGAGTGAAGAATCTGTTAACATTTGTGCCTACAAATATCCTTACTCAACCTTTCAACCTTTAAAGTGAGCCTAAGCTTTTTTTTTAATCAGGTGAAATGTCTTCTAAAAGATAACCATATTTCCAGATCCTGTATAAGCACCATCTTTTTGTGTAATTTATTTTTGTAATTAGATGTGTCTCATTACAGTGTATTACGTTCTGCGTAATAAGTCCAGTAAGCGCTGGTCTCTTCAAACGGTGACGTTCACAGCTCCAGATGCACAGGTGGCTCATGACTGGGTACAATGTATTCAAGAGAAAATACAACAGACAGGTGCGTAAGACCTCTCTCCTGGTAAAAATATGTTTATAAGCTTTAGAAGCGTTCACATATATTATTGAAGAAACAAAAAGTAGTGTTTTTTTCAGTAGTTAACCTCTTAACGGCATCACAACACATATGTAGCGATGGGGTGGGTGGACCTTAAAGGGGCTGTAAAGGAAATGTTTTACCTGCAGACATTCCTCTTTTCACTTCCTCATTGTTAGTTTTTGCTCAGAAGTTGCTCTATTTCTTCTCTGTTCTGTTCACTTCCTGCTTGTCTGATAGTTACTCACCACTGTGATGGGAGGCTTTACTGCGGTGGTCAGTAATGTGCTCGCCCCCTCCTCGGAACTATATCTGTGTGGCAGGATGCTCTCTATGTGTTAGAGACTTCAAGGAGGTGTAAATTACTGGGCGCGCTGCAATGGATACTGGGAAATGTAGTTCTTACATGAACGAGCGCCGCAAACCAGGAAGTGAATGAAAGAACAGAAACTAGAATGCCGGAGGTGATATAGATGAAGGAATTAAATAGGTATTTACTATTTTTTTTTTAACAGAATCATTACACTATTCTGTCTGTCTACCTTGCAGACATTAATTTTAGGCAAAACGTTTTTTTCCTTTACAACTCCTTTAATGCTAAGCCACTACATATATGCGTCCATGAGGCTCCGAGGTTCTGTGCTGAGAGTGCATTCATTGTGCTCCCAATACACTGACAATTGGCAGCTCCCAGTCATTTGTTTGGAAAACCACCTCTGCTTTCTGACATTACCACCCACTTAAAGTTGGCGGCAAAGGGATTAAAGTGGAAGTTCACTCTAGAATTCCCATATGAATCAACAGCAATAAATGCATAGCACCATGTTTAACATCTGTCCATGCTCTGGCTGTCCTACTGGACAGCATTGAAACATACTGTTCATTTATTTGAGACACCATGATGCTACTCTGGTGCAGCTGTGCATGGTAGCCAATTGGATCCTAACTTCAGCTTGTTCAGTCAAGCTTTGACAATAAAGCCTGGAAGCTTATTGGTTTCTGTGCAGAGCTGCACCAGATTTTGCACTCTCCAGTTTTAGTAAATCAACCCCGTAGTGTTGCTCAGCCTCCCTCATGTTGTCTATAGGGCATAGAGGAAGGGTTTCTCAGTTGGGGTTTGTTTTAATTGTTATAGATGACTTCTGGGGTGAACTTCCACTTTAGGGTGATGGTTATACTTCTCAGGGCTAGAACATCAACATCTGGTATCTGCTTTTGAGAAAACCTTTTTTTTTTTTAATTAGTAAATTTGAGATTCATTGGACCTTGAAAAGAAATACAAGTAGACCTAAACTATTTTCAAAGACACAGTTTTCAGAGGCGGTACAATATTTCTGCACCAAAACAAATTGTGACCAATTCTGACCACTAATCTGTGCTAAAGCCTTTACCCCATAAAAATGTTTTAACCTGGAGTATTAGGTCAAGCTTACCGAATTTTCGACTGAATTCGGACCTGAAACGGACAGAAGACACTCAGGACTCCTGTGCATTTCGCTCCGGAGCCGCCACTGAGATGTGTGACCCTGGTCCATAGAGAGACGGTCACAATCTTCTGACATACAAATTGGATTTGAGCCATTTATGTCCAGCTTTACAGTTTGGCCTACTGTTTTCTTTGACATCCTAATCCAGCAGATTCATGACGGGATGAAAATCGCACATTGTTGTAGGCGTGACACTGGTTCACCTATAAAACTCACTCATCTACTTACAGACTAATTTCTTGGGCAGCTTATGTATGGAAATATGGCTTAAATGCTGTTAACTCCCTTTATTAGGAGATGTTTACTCATTAGGAAGGATATTTTTATTCATTGAGTCTTATGCATCTTTGTCCCTGAGTCATTATTTGGCATGTGCCTGTATTGTAAGCACATTTTTTTAAAATACAGAAATAGAACATTGTTTGCCTTAGGCCCCATTCACATCTAGTGACGAGGGAATGTTGAGCTTTTGATGAGGATTTGTTTTTGTACTTTTTTTTGCTCAAATGAATCGGCTGCCCTCCACTTCAGAAACGCACCAAATTAGCTCTTGTACCTTTTTTTGGAGGCAACGTTGACGTTTGACATGCCAATAAAAATGAATGGCAGCCAAGCACATTTGGTGCGTTTTTCTGTGATTTTTAGCAGAATCTCCAGCAGAATTGTGCTTTTCTGTCTGCGATTCTGTTGTTGGCCAGCCATACATGATTCTAATCTTGCTCGGTTTAGCAGAGACCAGTCGAGATTGGAACCATTGATGGGCAAATGCAAAAGTTGATTGAGCGATCAACTTGGGTACAAGCAGCCTGCCGGATTCTCTTCCAATTATCGCAAGCGGCCTGCATTTTGGGATACTTGCTGTAACGGAATGGCCCATGGCGTTCACCCATTTGGGGTTCCGTTACACTTGCCACCTAAAAATTGGCTAAAAAGCACACATATTTTTGGTCACAGAGGTTGTTGACAGTGTAATGCCTCTGTAGTATGGTTAAATACTATTTGCACTAATTATCTGTTTCTACAGCAGGTAACACCAGGCCAAGTAAACTACTTGTGTTCATTAACCCGTATGGAGGGAGCGGAAAAGCATTGAAAATTTATTACACTGAAATAAGCCAGCTCTTCCAGCTGGCTGGGATTGAGACCGACGTGATTGGTAGGCTTCAGCTCTTGTTTTACATGTTGTTACCTGATTAAAATATCCTCATCATGATGAGGATTTTTATTTATTTCCATCCAGTCCTGAGATTTACATAGCCCTAGAAGGCTGCACAGCCATGCAGATGACAGCACTTTCCTTGTTAGGCCCCCCTTTTACACTAGGGCAGGAGGTGCCGTAGCAGTATAAAGCCAATATTTTTAGCGGCGCTATACCGTCAGAATTGCAGCGGTATAGCTAAGAATTGCTAGTGGCCAAAAAAGGATTAATACCGCTAGCAATGCGCCTCTGCAGTAAACACATCGCTCCAAAGATGCTGCTAGCAGGACTTTTAGAGCGGTCCTGCCAGCGCATCGCCACAGTGTGAAAGCACTCGGGCTTTCACACTGAGACTGCAGGGCAGGAGTTTTTCAGGCGGTATTTTTAGGGCTAAAACACCTGAAAAACCTAAAGCTTTGTACACACCCTTGGTTTTCTCGGCAATAACCAGCAAGAAAACTGCTGGGAGAGTAAACTGTGCGTGTGTACAAGGCTTTGAGGTTTCTCGTCAAGAAAACTTCCCAGAATCTAGAAAAATAGAGAACCTGCTCTCTATTTTCCCGTCGTGAGATTCTAGGCAGTGTTTTCCTGCCGAGAAACCCAAACATTTGTATACTTACCTCTCCATGGAAACCCGCGCATGCTCGAAATGACTGACGCATGCGCGGTAGCTTCCAAGGTATAGCAAGATAGTGGCGACGGCATCGAATGTGATGAGCGCATGCTTGTCGTAGTCGATAAAGTCACTGCGTTCATACCATTCAAAAGAACGGCGGTTTTTTTGAATGGTGTGTCTGTACACTCGGCCAGCAAGAGATTCTTGCCAGGAATCTCGTCAGGAAAAACAATGTTTTTTCCTGGCGAGAATCTGGGTCGTGTTTACAGGGCTTAACAATTATAGACTGTAGAAGGGATATAGTGATGTCTTTTCTCCATCCTGACCTGCTGATTGGGCAGTAAAAGAGCAGCAGAGTGATGAGATCATCCCTTTGCTCCCTCTTCTATCATTGTGTTTCATTGTCAGCACATCTGCTCCCAGTTCTGCCCCCTCCCTTTCCCAGTGTGAGCTCAGCTGTAAGGGGGATTGCAACAGACTGATACCAAGTCATATTCAAGTACTACACATTTATAATGTTAAATAATAAATATACTGTATATACATTAGTTTATAGATTTTTACCTGCTTGTAGTTTAGCTTTTCCAAAAATGACATGACACTCTGAAACACTCTGTTCTCGGGTGTCTCCAAGTGCATCCAATTGGTCTTCGAATTTTCGAGTGTCACTGGCACCCCCACCTCTGGCCACATGTGGTACTGCATACAAAGCAGTCACTGTGGAATGAATTATCTGAGTTTCCATTGACTCCGATGGGGAAACGTGCTTTGATATACGAGAGCTTTGGATTACAAGCATTCTTCTGGAACAAATTAAGATACCACTGTAGC
This sequence comes from Rana kukunoris, assembly GCA_029574335.1. Taxonomy (NCBI): domain Eukaryota; kingdom Metazoa; phylum Chordata; class Amphibia; order Anura; family Ranidae; genus Rana; species Rana kukunoris. Next base: position 175,703,369 of record CM056057.1, read on the forward strand.
TGCAAAGAGAATTGATTGAGTCAGATACAGGCTCCCTCCAGCAGCTTTTCTATCACTATACTTGTATCCAATACAATAAAATGTGTATGAAAATTCGAGAAAATAACAAAATTACCATAGGTAAACATTAGAAAATTTACTGACATACCATAGTACTGAACTTTAATTACAATCTGTATAGAAATGACATTGAGGACACACACGGGTATAAAAGTTCAAAGCTAATTTTCTGACAAAGAAATAAGGACACCATAAAAAGTTTCTTTAACATAAGGTGTTGTCCCTTCTTATTCTGAAATGCTATTTTAGAGCTAAATGAATCAGAAATGACTTTCCTATCTGTTTTTCTTTCAGAAACTACCAGAGCTAACCATGCCAGGGATCATATATTGGACTCTGATCTCCAGACGTATGATGGGTAAATAATATTCACCAAATTAAAGACAAACATAATTCTAAAATGGATCAGTCTTGTGTCATTTTTGCAAGTGAAATCCCACAATGTCACCCTCTGTCTTCTGGTTGGTGAGAAATCCCATCCAGGATCCGCCCCTGAGGAGATACTTTGTCTCTGGCTTGTGTATTATGAGGCATCTAACATGCGTTTAGCCACATTTTTACATGGAAATTGGGGGGGGGGGCGCAAACAACTTCCCCAGGCCGCCGGTGGATCTGCACTAGCACAAATGCCCCCCCCCCCCCACGGCGGCACTAACACCCCCAGTAAACCTCCACCACCCGCTGTCCTTAACCTGGATGTGGGCAGTAAGAGCAGCGGTTGGAGCTGATGGGCCATCTTTTAGCCCTGTGCTTAAGCGCTGGGGGTACAGGGAAAGTTACTCCACGGGGAAAGATGCTCCGGTGTCCTCTCCTGGAGCAGCTTCTGCAGTGCATCTCCTCTCTGCTCCTCCTGGCGCTAGGCATTCAATAGGATTGCCAATCGGGAAACTTGTTTCATACCTGCTTACTGATTGGCCAGGAGGAAGATCAGTGTTGCAACAGCAAGTATTCATTCGCTGTTGCAACACACCTGGGTGGGCTGCCCACTGTAATGCATGCACCCGGTTCCCTGAAAGGGGTTGGACACATGAATAGGGGGCAGTCACCCCTAATGGACAGGCCACTACTGGCTCTCAACCAATGGCAGAGAGCGCTGATCGGAGTGTTGGGGGGGGGGGTGTCTCCCCTGTCATAACTGTACCAACGGCAGATCATTAGTACAGCATCTCCGACAGGTTTTTTCCGGACAACCCGCTGGGTGTAAAAATCTGTAGTGTGTACCAGGCTTTACTCTTAAAACTATTGTAAAAAAAAACTGCTACAGGTATTAAGCACGTTTACCTAGAGGTGGCTTCACAAACTTGCAGCAGTTTCAAAATCCTTTGAATATGGCCAAAATGCGGGGACATCATTTAGTATACATGTGGATGGTACTAGTAGAGAGTTTTCATGCTTTGTGTTTGCAGGGTCGTGTGTGTTGGTGGCGATGGGATGTTTAGTGAATTGCTTCATGGCCTGGTGAGACGTACCCAGACTGACAGTGGCATTTGCGAGGACAAGGAGGGTGCAAAACTGACACCGTGTACTCTGCGCATTGGAATCATACCTGCAGGTAGGAATAGTCACTCTGAAGAGTTATATATCAGTGGCATTAAAGAATACTCTGACTTTTCATTCTCCTATCATTTGTGAATACGATTCGCTTTAAGCTGGACTCCTGGGGGAAAAAAAAAAAGTTTTGCCTATTGTTATACTTTAATTCTTGGTAGATTGTTTCTGGGAGATTGCTGAAAATCTTCTTTGGCTTTGATCTTCCGGCTCAGCTGGTGTGAGTTTTAGCACTGCCGCGACTTCAAAGTCACGCAACTTTTGCACGACTTTGAATCCGAATATGAGACCTCATTGCGGCTGGCATACGACTTCTTTAACCACTTAACCCCCGAACCATTTGGCTGGCCAAAGACCAGAGGACTTTTTGCGCTTTGGCACAGCGTTGATTTAAATAACAATTGCGCGGTCGTGCTTTTTTTTTTACGTCCGTTTTTCCCACAAATAGAGCTTTCTTTTCATGGTATTTGATCACCTCTGCGTTTTTTTTTTTTTTTTGCGCTATAAACAAAAATAGAGCGACAATTTTGAAAAAAATGCAATATTATTTACTTTGTGCTATAATAAATAACCCCCCAAAAAATATAAAAAAAACTAAATTTTTCCACAGTTTATGCCAATACATATTCTAGTACATATTTTTGGTAAAAAAAACAAAAAACGCAACAAGCGTATATTGATTAGTTTGTGCAAAAGTTATAGCATCTAGGGCAGTGGTTCTCAACCCTCTAGTGCCGTGACCCCTTGATAAAATTTCTCAAGTTGTGGGGACCCCTAACAGTAAAAAAAAAAATCGTAGCGTGGGTTGTCAGCACCCAAGGCAAGACAAGTAATTTTCACCCTTAACCTACGGTCATTTAGCGCTCCCTGAGTCCCTTCTACTTGTACAGTATAAAAACCCTTATGGTACATTTTAGGATGTACCACTCTTTCTCTTTGTTCTCCTTTATTTCCCTTTTATTCTCTCTCTATCCTAATTTATCTCTCTATCCTAATTTTTCCCCATCCCTCTCTCTAGCCTTCTTTCTTGTTCTTTCGTTTATTCTCTTACTCCGTAGTGGGGGGGGGGGGGGGGAGTGAATTCTGATCAGCCAACTTAGGTGCTCTTGGTCATGGTCATCTGCTGATCTGAGAACTGTATTGGGGACTTTTAACAGCAACTATAATCACATGTAGTGTTATTCACTGTGTCTCCGACTTTGTGGTGTCCCGTAGCAGTGACACCTATGCCATAATCAGGAGATAGGGTCTCCTCCAGCCCCTCCCACTTCACATTCTTAACCAGTCAGCTGATCTCTAGTCTCTGCCCCCCAGCCATGCCTTGAACTGAGTGGGCGGCCGCAAGCTCCAGGGACAGCCTTGGTGGACGGCCGTGAAAAGACTGGGAAAGTGGTGCAGGATTCAGGAACAGCCCAGGATTCTGTGACCCCTGGAAAATTGTCATTTGACCCTCGAGGGGGTCCCGACCCCCAGGTTGAGAACCACTGATCTAGGGGTAGTTTTATGGCATTTTTATTATTATTATTTGTTTTACTGCGACTTTATGGCGGACGCATCGGACACTTTTGAAACATTTTTGGGACCATTGTCATTTTTATAGCGATCAGTGCTATACAAATGCACTGATTACTGTGAAAATGACACTGGCAGTGAAGGGGTACCACTAGGTGGCACGGAAGGGTGTCCTAGGGAGTGAATCTAACTGTTAGGGGGCGTGGCTACGAGTGACACGTCACTGATCGCTGCCCCCGATGACAGGGAACAGACGATCAGTGACAGTGTCACTAGGCAGAATGGGGAGATGCTTGTTTACACTTGCCTCTCTTCTACAGCTCTGTGACCCAGCGGACATCGAGTCTGTGGGTCCCGCGGGCACGGTCATGGAGCTCGCGGCAGGGGCGCACAGCGGGAATTTTAAAGTAACGTAAATATACATTACTCTGCCCAGCCGTGCCATTCTGCCGAGCCGGTCCTTAACTGGTTAACAGAAATCAATGCAAGTTATATTAAAATCGCACCAATAGTAGTGCAGGAACCTTTTTCTAAGTCAGAGCGACTTGAGTGGCACCGATTAGAACAGTTCCATTAGGGTAAATGGGGCGCACCTTGTCATGCGACTTTGAATTCTCAAGTCCCATGACAAATTGCAGCAGTGTGAACCAAGGCTCACTGCGGGTACAGTGATAATAGGAGTTGCTTCCATTCAGAAAACATCTTGTATTTTCACTAAATATAAGCCTTTCTCTAAATAAACAAGAGGGCAGGAGGGGTGAATGATTGCTAGGATCTCACTGTGTCCATTCAGAGAAAGCCTTGTATTCAGTGAATAAGATGCAAAACACTTTTCTAAATGGAGGAGTTGAAAAGTGAGTGGTGTACTTTAGGTACACATAACATATTCTGATTCTCTGTTTTATCTCTTTCAGGTTCTACAGATTGTGTGTGTTTTGCTACAATGGGGATCAATGACCCAGTGACATCAGCCTTGCACATTATTATAGGTAACTAAATGGTTGTTATAGAGTATATTTATTAAAGTACTGTATATGTATAGTAATTTTTTGGTTTTGGGTATAGCAGGGAAGGGTTAAACTCGTCAGTTTATTTTTTTGATGTCTGTGTCCCATTGGGGAGATTTTCCCTCACTTCCTGTCCTGGGACATAGCAGAATGTGATTAGAAATCTCCAGAAGGTGAGGAGAATGGACCGTTTTCATCGGTCAACCGATGAAGCCGACTGATGGTCTGATGTGCCTACACACCATCGGTTAAAAAAACGATTGTGTCAGAACTTGGTGACGTAAAACACAAGGACGTGCTGAAAAAAACGAAGTTAATTGCTTCCAAGCATGCGTCGACTTGATTCTGAGCATGCGCGGCTTTTTAACCGATGCTTTTGCATACTAACGATCAGTTTTGACCTATCGGTTAGGCATCCATCGGTTAAATTTTAAAGCAAGTTCTATTTTTTTTGATCGAAGGATAACTGACCGATGGACGGTCCACACACGATCGATTTGGACCGATGAAACAAACCTTCAGTCCGTTTTCATCGGTTTTGACCTATTGTGTTTACGCGGCCTTAGTTATCACCAGAACAAATATCTCGTTAGGAATATTTACTCACCTCTTGTTCTGGTGAAACCTGATTTCCCATCCATTTCTGGGTATACACTGTCAGTTTAGCATCCACACAATTAATGTGTTACATAGTAGGTGAGGCTGAAAAAAGACACAAGTCCATCAAGTCCAACCTATGTGTGTGATTATATGTCAGTATTACATTGTATATCCCTGTATGTTGCGGTCGTTCAGGTGCTTATCTAATAGTTCTTTTTAAACTATCGATGCTCCCCACTGAGACCACCGCCTGTGGAAGGGAATTCCACCATCCTTGCTGCTCTTACAGTAAAGAATCCTCTATGCAGTTTAAGGTTAAACCTATTTTCTTCTAGTTTTAATGAGTGGCCACGTGTCTTGTTAAACTCCCTACCACGAAAAAGTTTTGTCCCTATTGTGGGGTCACCAGTACGGTATTTGTAAACTGAAATCATATCCCCTCTCAAGCATTTCTTCTCCAGAGAGAATAAGTTTAGTGCTCACAACCTTTCCTCATAACTAATATCCTTCAGACCCTTCATTAGCTTTGTTGCCCTTCTTTGTACTCGCTCCATTTCCAGTACATCTTTCCTGAGGTCTGGAGCCCAAACTGGACGGCATACTCCAGGTGCGGCCGGACCAGAGTCTTGTAGAACAGGAGAATTATAATTTTATCTCTGGAGTCTTTTTAATGCATGCCAATATAGTTTCCTTTGTTATCAGCAGCTTGGCATTGCATGCCATTGCTGAGCCTATCATCTACTAGGGCCCCCAGGTCCTTTTCCATCCTAGATTCAGGAGCGGATGCAGAAATCCCCACTTCGGGGACATTGAATTCTGACAGCGGGGATCCTCCACTGTCAGAATACACTATTTGGCTAAAAGTGGCTAATCAAACAAGTGAAAATGGTTATCAGGACTAATAGGAGGAGAATTTACCCAGCAGGGATACAGACAGCCAGAAAAGCTTGTCAGGAGTTCCAATCTTTCCCCACTTTATCAAGAACAGTATTTTTTTTTTTTTTTTTTTAGCTATACCTATACTTATAGGCCTCATTCATATAGATTTTCTGTCCAGTGAGCAGATTCTTGCAGATGGAATCACAAGTGGTTCCAGGCAGCTGCGGCGGCTTACACAGAACAATACTGGTGACAGATGACTGGTCTAGGACTGCCAGGGCTGGTCATCTGAGTACTTGTGTGGATACATGCGAATAGTGGCATACATGTGATTTCAGGCACATTAAGCCTCGTACACACGATTATTTTTTCTCAACGGGAAAACTGTGAGGAGAGCTTTTGGCCGAGAATCCCAGCTGTGTGTATGCTCCTTGCAGTTTTTACGACGGGAAAACTGCCCAAAAACCACTGGACAAAAAAAGAAAACCAGACTTTTGCCCGCCGTTTTTTAGCCATAGCTCCATCACAGTTTTTCTGTCAGGAAAACTGGCCGTGTGTAGGGGAAAGACTAAACTGAGCAGGTTCTCGGCTTTTCCCTCGGATTTCTAATGGGAACTTTTCCTGTCGTAAATTCTGTACATGTGTACGATGCATTAATCTGTTGATGCTTTCTGCAGGAATCTGCTCACTGGACAAAAAAGCCTGCAATTTCAAATATATTCAAATAGCATTATAGATATGAACATTGTGTTTATTCACAGGAGACACACAGCCCATGGATGTCTGTGCTTCCTACCACGATGGACAACTCGCAAGATATTCTGTGTCTCTGACTGGCTATGGTTTCTTTGGGGATGTTCTGAGGGAGAGTGAGCGTATGCGCTTGATTGGACCTATGAGATATGACCTAGCAGGTGAGACTTGGGCGACAATCACTTTCGTTTTTTTTTTCCAACATTAATTGCTGAACTGAATTTTAGAACTGTCATGGATATGCATTAGCTCTGGCACTTACCAGTGTCCATGTGTGCATTAGAGGCCTGACCCTCTCCTGGTTTCCTTTTTTATCACTTCCTCTTCCCGTATGGCTCCACCCAGGCCATCACAGGAAGTCTTTATTAACCATCGCACTACAGGTCTGCGGTGCTGTTCAACAGTGTTCTTGGTTAGTTCCTGTCTGCTGTGTTTTGTTAAACTTCCAGTGTACTGATTCGGCTTGTCCGTGACCACGCTTGCTTGCCTGTGACCCTGACCCTTTGGCCTGTCCTCTGTTATCCCTGTCTGCGGGTCCCCCGACCTCGGCTTCCGTCACTACGCTTGTCCTGCTGACTGCTTCCCCTCTCTCCCTGTGGAGTTGCGGCGAAACCCATCCTCACCACCAGAGGCTCTGGCGAAGACAGACTGGGTCTTAGACTCCGCGCCCTGGGTGATCTTGGGTTCACGCTCCCTCTCCGATCGCAGCAGTCGGCTAAGGGTTTACTACCCTGTGGTGCATCCCCTCTCCTACGGGGTGCACTAGTCACCGGGCCTCCGGTGATCTTGTAAGCCGTGTACTGAGGTGGGCTCTCCAGGATACAGCGAAGTCACGAACGAGGAAAACAACTTTGACACCAGCTTTTGTGTAACAGGTCTATGCTTTTACTGTAGAAAATGTTAAACCAACGACCCCACAATGAACACAAAATATAAGGTACATACACCCAGCCGTAGCTGGGAACCCCTGTACTGTACAGCAAGATGCTCCCGGGTTGGATACCAAGGAATTTGCCTATTGGCGGACACAAAGGACTGTCCACCCGTACCTGTTATTACCCTATAAGAAACGATTGAGAAATACTTAGTTTAGGGGTCCTCTGCGGTACAGCACAGCAGCTCACAACCTTATCACCTCTATACAATATGTACCCCCTTTCTCAGTATTAGTAAATGATAGTAGTACTGCAAGGCCTTGCAACAAGAATAGTCTATCTTTGATCTTCTTTCTTCTGCCAGCAATTGATTAAGTAAAGATTATAATCCAGGGGTTCTTCTGGTTAAACAAATAGAGTAGGCACCATAGACTGTTGTTTCCTTTTATGACTGGTGTCTGTGCACTCTTTCCTATCAGCACACCTTCCACTGGCAGTCACTACGCAACCGCTTCAGGCTTGAGGCCTAAGCACATGTAGCTCTATCAGCTGAACTGTTTCATGGGACTACAGTTCCCAGTAACTCTCTAGAGGCAGTCTAGTAAGTAACAATCACTACAAAGTTCCGGGCAAAAAGCCCTCTCACCAAACCAGGCCTGGGAACTTGTGGATCTCTGCTCCGGCGATCTCGGTCCTGCTTCCAAGTAGTACAGCCGCACTGCTACGTTCCGCAAAACAAACCGAACCGTCACTCAGCTCCGTCACACTACTCCTTCCAGCACACTGTGGTAAGTCGAACACCGATGGTTGTTCTGCTCTGCACGAGGTAGGCCTTGCTCTGTGCACACCTCCACGGATCTCTAAAGTCAGATCATGCACCCAGCATCAGAGAGAGCTAGAAAATGGCTGCTCAGCCTTTTATACCCTCACCCAGCATGCAGTTCAGCCCTGAGAGTTCAAGGGTAACTTGTTAAGATAACACCTCCCATTAATCTTAAATTGACAGCAATAATCAAGTCCATTCCACATTTCAACCACTAGATGGTGTCAAACACCTATTTACAACAGCAGTGATAGAACAACATTAATCTGGCTTCACAATCTGACAAGAACACAGGGTTTAGGGGTGCAGGATGCCTGAAAATAGTACAAAAATAGGACTAGTATTCTGAAAGTACTAGTAGTAAAAGTGGCTGTGAAACCCGTTAAGTACAGCCTCTGGGTAATTTCTGGCCCTGTGAGAGCAGCCAGCTAGATCCATGACCCAGTAGGAGCTGTCACAATCTTTATTAAGTTCTTTCTCTCTAATCAAAAATATAGGGAACGGGGAAACATAAAAGCACTCACATGTAGCCGACATCCGAAATAATATAATCAAAAATAGGAAATACTACATAGAGTAGTAGAAAGGCGGACTTTTTCAGGCAATCACAAGGACATAAAATTTAAGAAAAAATATTTAATTATATATCATAAAACTGTTTTGATATATGAAATTAGCAATTATATACTACCAGCCCTCTCTCAAACTCGCCCTGAAGAAGCCGTTAGGCGAAACGCGTAGGCGAGATGCAAGCTACCATTGCTGATATATACTCTGTATACCCTGTTTTTGTATATTTTAATTTTTGTTTTTGGATTTTATGATATATAATTAAATATTTTTTCTTAAATTTTATGTCCTTGTGATTGCCTGAAAAAGTCCGCCTTTCTACTACTCTATGTAGTATTTCCTATTTTTGATTATTCTCTCTAATCAAGTTGTCCCTCGACAATCTGATTGCAATCAAAGATACCTTGATTGGTGGGCAATTAAGCGTAGAATGTTGTATATAGAAAGTTATATGCGCATATACTACAAAAGGTTAGAATCATGATAGTACTCAAAAAGCCAAAGAATATAATTGAAGCTTATGCCTCGTAAAGCACTGTGAACAAGCTTACAAGGAGAGGAATGTCCTCACCACTGCATCTGCAAACAAACCCATACAAACTTTTTTCTCTTAGGTATAAAAATGGTGCTCAGTAACCGCTCTTACCGTGGAACAGTAGAATTCCTGGAGGCCAGTGACGATTCCAGCCCAAGAGACAATACTCGCTGCAGGACAGGGTAACACAATGCTTTTCACAATCAAATACTTTATATTTTTCTCTGTGAATTGGTACATGAATAAATCACTTTAAATGGGACAGCCACATTCCTATGGAAACTTAGCCAAGTCTTTTGGCACTCAGAAGCTCAACTCCATCTATGTTTTCAAAAACAGGGAATTATGTGCAGTGGCGTAGCGTGGGTTGTCAGCCCCCAGGGCCCCCCGAGTCCTGTCCCTTTCCTTCCTACAATTGTATTGACCAGCCTGATTCCTACACTGACCACTACACTAACCTACCCGATTCCTATACTTGCCACTATACCACACTGACCACTAACTACACTACACTGACCTACCTGATTCCTGTACTGACCACTACACTACACCACACTATACTGACCACTACACTATACTGACCACTACACTACACTGACCTACCTGATTCCTATACTGACCACTACACTACACTACACTATACTGACCACTACACTATACTGCATGACTCTAGCTGCTCTTCAACTCTCTCTCTCTCTCTGGCTGGCTGCTCCATCTCTCCAGACCGTGTCCAACCCCCCCCGCCCGGGCCAGCAACACGATTTTCACAATCACAAGGGAGTCTCACCTTCTCTTCTTTGATTTCCATCAGTCGGGAGGAGATGACAGCGGCGGCTCAAAATCTTAATTTCTTGTGTCCCCCATGCTTTCACCATGACCAGACTCCGGCACCCTGTGATTGGGGTGTATGGGGTCATGTGCGGTGGCGGGGCTGGCCTGTTAACAATCGCGGTTTCTCCTAAAGTCCCCCAATCACAGGGTGCCGGAGACTGAACATGGGCATAGGCGGGACTGCAGGATCTACCACGATCGTGGACAGGCCAGCCCCGCCGCCGCACATGACCCCATACGCCCAATAATAGGGAACCTGAGACTAAACATGGCGACAGAACACGGGGACATAGCAAAGTACATTTAGGAGGAGGCAGCCACTGACACATACTGGCGGATGCCCCCTAAATGTTGCGCCTGGAGCCACTTCCCCCTCCACATCCCCCATGCTACGCCACTGATTACGTGTAGTGCCAGCTGCTGCTGCTATATAAATAGAGCAAGTCCTGGCTGTCATTTTGACAGGTGGGATTTACCAACAAGAATGCTGGGGTGAGCTGCATTTAGGGGGCCTCTCTTGCTGCAAAATAAGGTGCCGTAAGCCAACAGTTGGACAGCCCTCAATTTAAAGCTACAGCAGCCAATTAGAGTCTGGTGGCTCATAGAAGCACAGCTCTATCCATAGTTTTGACAACAGAAAATCATAGAAAGTAAAGTTGAGGCACAGTTGTCCATAAAAATCTGTTGTCTCATAGGAGTACAACTCCACCCGTGTTTCCTGTAGTAGGAAATGTTGTGAATGAGATTACAGGCAATAACTTTAAAGTGGATGTAAAACCAATTCATGAAATTTGAGCTGTATTTTGTTATCTATTTTCAATGAGCTAAGACCAGTAGTTCTCTCCTGAACCGTTCCTCTGTTATCAGATAAGCCTGATTTTGCCAGGGATAACTTTACGTAGATGGTATGACAAATTCTGGCACACATCAGATAAATTCTTGTTATCTAGCAGCTAAAATATATCTAACTAGAACCTGTGGTATTTATTACACAAACAACTCTTCTGATTATAGTCTATAGGCACAATGGGGACTTTAATCAGGTGATATCCTATTATCAATTTATAGCAGGAGCTTGCTAAAATAGATTAACAGGGAGCTGGACCTATTACAAAACACCTCTGAGAGTCTCTGCCTATGATGAGAGGGTGTGTGCGCCTTTCCTCCAATCAGCAATTTTAGCTATCTTGGCTTTATGCCCAGACATCACACTTTGTGTTAAACATGGAGAAAATCTCCTAACCCGATCTGAACATTCTAAACAGTGTATAAATGTGAAGACAGCAAATATACATGTAAAACCTATGTGGGGAGATTTGGTTCATCCCTGTGTATCATCTAGGGCTGTTCACTTCACTGGGTGTATGGAGGGTTTACATCCACTTTAATTGTTTAATTTTTTATCCTCTGTGTGCTTTTCTCTTTACAGGTGTCTTGTCTGCTCTGAGTCATCAGAAAGACTGTCAGAAAAATTTGAAAGTAAGATGTCATTCAGTTCTTGTTATTATCAGATGGGGCATCTTATAGAAAAAAATAAAGAAACAAAAAGGAGGAAATATAGTGCATAGTATATCCAATCTTAGTTATTTTCTTATTCTGAAAAAATACAGCTGGAATCTAATTGGTTGCAATGGACACACCCACTTTTTTTCTAATTAAGCTGCATTCATATGGCAATGGGGTATAGTTTGCTGCAATCAGATGTAGCTAAACGCTTAGCTGTGGCCAGTTTGTATGCAACTTGAAACTGCAGAAATGCCAGTCCTGGGCACACACTCCAGGGCGTCGGTCGGAGACTCTATCCACATGCAACCATTCAGATGACGGTGGTCGTTCTTGATTTGTACAGAGTACAAACCTGACAACTGCTGATGACAACTGCAGCTGTTCACATATAATGTGCACAGGCAGCGTACTCAACCGTCAGCAAATTTCAGTAGATTCAAAGATTCTTGCCAGAAGTTGTAAACGTTACCTGTACACACTGTGTGCGAGCAGCTGTAAGCGATGGCTGTCAGATTTGTACTCTGTACAAATCAATGGGCAGCAAGCGCAGTGTTGACGTCATGCCACCTGATCAACATATCAGTTGGAGGCATTATCCAACCGAAGGCAGTATTCGATAGAACACCAGCATCTGCTATGTGGTCATATGAAGCCTCAAAGCTCAGTATTTACTGCTGTCTTACGGTTTAGAAAGAATTCTCTTAACTTACTGTTAGGAACAAAAGTGACAGGATATTTTTCCATTGACTGAACTGCACTGGCTGTGTTTCAAAAAGGCTTTTAGGTAAAATAAACTTTTGTACCAGGCTGTCATGTTCCTAAATGGATGCCAAAGTGATGGGAGGGCTTCCCTTGCAGCTATGGTCCATGCACCCCTGCAGGTGATGACAGGGAGTGCAAGGCTCAAAGAAGCATGGGTGCCCATAAACTGATCTGCTGGCGGCTGCTCTAGGAGGTGACCAACTAGGTATTTCTTATAGGCAGGCAGGTGAGGACATCAGCGGGAACACAAGGTACACCACAATTGTGGTGGATTAGGTCAGGTTCACCAGTAGGTGGTGTTATGACACCCGTAGTGGATGAAAGTGGTGCAAAAACAGACTTGTAGGGAGAAACTGAAGAGGCGTGGTCAAGGTTAAGATCTGAGCAGAGGTCATACATGGAGGGTTAGTAGGATAAAAGGTAACAGCAGTCAGAGTCAAGGTCAGACAAGGTTGATTGGGAGAATCCTTAAACAAGCCAGGGTAACAACCAGGGGTAAAGCAGAGGGAAAACACAGAGACAAGCGGAGTCTGTTACAAGAAATCAGGATAAAGCTGTGGGCTAGTGAGGAGCCCCCCACTTTCAATTTTTTTTTACAGGTTACCAGTTTAGAGTTACAGAGTGCTAGAATTGTTGCACATGCTCTAACACACACGGCGATACCTCACATCACTTCTGAGTGCGAGCTACTGTGGACAGGGATGTTTTTTTTTTTACTTCTTTTTATTTTTACACTTGTTTTACATTTTTTGATCACTTTTATTCCTATTGCAAGGAATGTAAACATTCCTTGTAATATAAATCACTGTGACAGTCCTCTTTATGAAAAGATGTGGGGTCAATAAGACCCCACATCTCTCCTTCAGGCTTGAAAGCATGAGATCCTGAAAAAAAAATTCACTGATCTCATGCCGACACCTGCGATTGTGGCTTTGTTTACTTTGGGGCCTCCGACAGTCATAGAGATGAAATCTCTATCGTTGTGTGCTGGTGGTGGCTGATTCATTCTCCGGTGCCCCCGATGGCGAGCCCGAAGCACCGAATGGCGGCAGGAGGGGGAACCGCCGCTATGATCATTCTTATGGTGCGCGGAATCGCCGGCTAAAAAGAAGGATATCTGAAAGATGCCTGTAGCTGCACTCATCATTCAGACATCCCCACCTCAATACCAGGATGTCATATGACGGCGTGCGGTATTGAGGTGGTTAAAATTGAGATCCATTTTCTCTTTATTTTGGAGACTATAAAAATTGTAGCAAAAAGTACAGAGTTAAAAAAAAAAATATATAGGAGTAATTTGTAATAGAAAAAATTATTTTATGTCTTTCTATAATAATCCACTCCTTATTTCTGACAGATAATTTTTCAAAATTGGAAAAGTGGAAATCTGTTACTGGATCCTTTGCAGCACTCAACATTACTGGCATGTCCAGCGCCTGCCCCAAAAGCCAGGATGGCCTTTCACCAACTGCACACCTGGCAGATGGCACTGCTGATCTCATAATAGTACAAAAGTGCAGCCCCCTTCAGTTCCTGAAATATCTCAACAGACACACCAATGGCAAGGACCAGGTAAGAGAGATTGTGCTGAGCAGGAGGAAAGCAGAACAGTTTTCTTGTGTGCTTGTGTTTGCTTTTATACAGTACATACATAGCAACCATCACTGGTATGAATCTTATTGTGTTTGCAAAAAGTAACTATCACTGGCATTAATCTTTGTATGTTGGAAAACTATATTGGCTCATGTGAAAATGCAGTTTGTGTTACTGCCACTAGTGGGTGTTATTAACCACTTAGGGACCGCCTCCTGCACATTTACGTTGGCAGAATGGCACGGCTGGGCACAGGCACGTACCTGTACGTCCCCTTTAAGTGCCCAGCCGTGGGTCGCGGGCGAGCACACAACACCCGGTCCGAAACTCCGTGACCGCAGCTGCGGGGCCCGTGGACCTGATCGCCGCCGGTCACAGGAGCTGAAGAACGGGGAGAGGTGTGTGTAAACCCACCTTTCCCGTTCTTCTCTGTGGCAATGTCACTGATCGTCTGTTCCCTCATATAGGGAAAGTTGATCAGTGATGTCACACGTCCAGCCCCGCCCCCCTACAGTTAGAAACACATATGAGGTCACACATAACCCCTACAGTGCCCCCTAGTGGTTAACTCCTAAACTGCAATTGTCATTTTCACAGTAAACAAAGAAAGCCCGGAGCAAAGACAGCCCACAATAGGCGCAGGGCGGCATGAGAAGGTGCCCAGCAGCCTGGCGAGTGAGGGGTTAATAGAGTGGCGGGAAACAAGAAAGGATGGGATTGGTCAGCATAGCTGGGAAAGCTGGCAGTGGGGGAGGTTACAGGTCACGCAGCAGCGTCCGGTCAGCACATGAGGAGGAGAAACGTTTGTGTGCGGATCGCGCTGCATCTTTCTTCTTCAGCAATGGCGGACTCCCTGGACCTGGCGGCTCAACTCCGGGACATGGCGGCCATAATGGGGACTGATTGGCTGCAAAGTCAGCTCGCAGCCCTTCAAGGTGCGGCCCTGGGAATCCGCCCAGTATGCGGGGGCAGCGTGCTCGGCGGTCTCACCCGCTGGAGCACTACAGCTCACCGCCAGCACCGAGGGCTCAGCGCCACAATGGGAGCCCAGTATGGACCCTCGGGCTCCAAGCACCCCGCCTACAGCAGCCGGAGCAGGTAGGGGAGCCGGGAGGAATCCCCGACGGAGGCGGAGCCCGGTGGAATGGGGACACAGCCATTCCCCAGCCCCGGTCCCTGCTCGTAGGAAGACCCGGGTGACGGCGGCGCCTTCCCCAACACATGTTGTGTCGGTTGTGGCATCTCAGCATGGGAGGAGTATTACCGCGGGTCCGGGCATGCAGCCTTTGACGGCTGGTGACCCCTCCACACCTGGGTCCAGTCGGGGCCCAAGGGTTCAGGATGAGCAAGGCCCCTTCCGGCAGGGGGGGTGAAGAGGGGCCACACTGTCACGGCCGGGACTTCCACTCCTGCAGGTCAACGGCGCAGAATGGACGAGGAGCAGCCGGGGCCTTCGGCGGGCTGCGCGTCTTCTCCAGCCCGGCTCACTGGCGGTCCCCAGGAATCGTCCAGCTCTGAAGAGGAGCTTTCCAGCGAGGTTGAGGATGTCGCACCGATTCAGAGGGCCACGGGGGATTACAGCTCGGCAACGGCTGGAAATCGTCCAGTTCGGCCCGTAAGTCCTTCCAAATCTATTTCTTCTTTTCTGCTTCCTACTGTATGTGTGTCCAGTGCTGAGAGGAGTCGGGCTGGGGCGATTGGGGTTCCCATGGCGGGAGTGGGGGGGGCTCTTGTTTATCGGTTAGTTTGGGCGATGCCACGGTGGTGCGCGACCTGCTGGTCGGGCTGCGGTCATTGGTACAGCGTTTTGATGTGGGCCCCGGCGGCGGGCTCTCCGCCAGTGGTGGCCTGGGTGTCGCCCTTGCCTTTTATGGAGCCCTCAGAGTGGGGGAGTTGGTTAGTACTTCTAAGGTGGCTCATGGAGGGTTGTCGGCGTCGGACGTTCGCTGGGATGGGGAGTCGGTCAGACTCCTTATCCAACGGTCCAAGACGGACCAGGCAGGCAGGGGGGCACATGTGTATTTGCTACGGGTGCAGGGCTCGGACATTTGCCCGGTAGCGGTGGTGGGGGAGTATTTGGCTGTTCGCCTGCAGGTGTCTGGTTCCTTCTTGGTACATGTCGACGGTACGGCGTTATCGACCTTTCGGTTTGTGTTGGTCATGCGGCGCTGCCTCTCTGCAGCGGGTTTTGCGGCTCGCAGTTTCTCATTGCATTCCTTTCGGTTCGGGGCGGCTACTGAGGCCGCCCGGTGGGGGTTGGATGTTGCGGTGGTTAAACGCATTGGCAGATGGGAGTCTGACAGGTTCAAGCCCTCATCTGGTTTAGTGCGTGGATGGTGGCTGGGCAGTGTTTTTTTTTTTGTATTTCCTTTGTTTGTATGCGTTTTTGTTTTTCTCACTTTATGTTATGTTGCCTTGGGGGTATGTGGCCGTTTTTTCTTTCTTACAGATCACGTTTGCCTAGTGTGGATTTTAGGGCATTCGTTTGTGCACTGGGGGGCCAAGAGGGCGGATGTCAAGCCTGGAGGCCGACAGCTAGGTTTTCACAGGGCGGACGTCAGTGTCAAGTGGTTAGGCATTCCTGGGATGTTGTGGAACAGGGTGGTCCCGGAGGCTAACAGGGCCGCTGGGTGGGATAGGCCCCCGGATGTGCTGGTCCTGCATGCAGGTGGCAAAGACCTGGGTGTCTGGTCCAGCAGGCATTTTATTCGGGATGTTAAGTTGGATGTGCTCCGGCTGCAGGCCGCTTTTCCACGCATGGTAGTGGTGTGGTCTGATATGGTGGGGCGCACCGCTTGGCGTCATGCCAGGTCAGTGTCCAAGCTTAATAGGGCTCGTGTGAAGGCTAATAAGAAGATTGGGCGTTTTGTGGCTCGCGTTGGGGGGTTGGTGGTGCGGCACTGGGAACTTGAAGTGGAAACGTGGAGGTACCTCGGTGACGATGGGGTGCATCTAAATTCAGTGGGCATGGATTTGTGAACACTGGGTTTATAGGAAGGCATTCAGAGGGCAGTTCATTTTTGGCAGGGGGCAGAGGTGTGAGGCTTCACACCTTGCGCTGTGGCGGTTGGGTCTTTGGAGGCATGGTAAAACAGGCTTATGGAATTTGATGGGTGGGGACCCATCTTAGGTATGGGTCCCTGGTGAATACCAGGTATGTGGATTACCTGGCAAAGGAGTCTATATCTGCTGAAGGTGGTCGTCCCCGAGCCGGTGCAATGCGGCAGGGACCAGTTAGTGTTTAAGCAGATAGAAGTTTAAATAGAGTTATAGGTAGTGCCTCCAAGGATCGGCAGCCGAATAAGATGCTTTACTTTGTTTTGGTTATATTGTTAAATTATTTTATTTTAAATAAAAGGGGCCATACAACGGCCATTTTTCCCCAACATTTGTGTTCGTCTAATTTTGATAGGTTATAATGGTGGTATATTTGTGGGATGTTTTTAGGTGTGTGTGTGTGTGTGGGGGGGTACAGTATGGGTTACCTTGTCATGCATTTTTATAGCACTTTTTTGCTGTAAAAATGACAATGGTCCCAAAAATGTGTCAAAATTGTCCGATGTGTCCACCATAATGTCGCAGTCACAGTAGTAAAAAAAAATTGCGGAAGCCAATCGTTAAACGCTTATTGCGATTTTTTTTTAACAAAAATATGTAGAAGAATACGTATCGGCCTAAATTGAGGAAAAAAAAAGTTTTTTTTATATATTTTTGGGGGATGTTTATTATAGCAAAAACTAAAAAATATTGTTTTTTTTTTCAAAATTGTCGCTCTATTTTTGTTTATAGCGTAAAAAATAGGAACTCCAGAGGTGGTCAAATACCACCAAAAAAGGGATTTTTAAATACAGCTTACCTGTAAAATCCTTTTCTTGGAGTACATCACGGGACACAGAGCGGCATATTCATTACTATGTGGGTTATATGGAGTACCTTCAGGTGTGGACACTGGCAATCTCAAACAGGAAGTCCCCTCCCTATATAACCCCCTCCCCTAGAGGGAGTCCCTCAGTTTTGTAGCAAGCAGTATGCCTCCCAAAATGGTCACCCAAAAGAGGGGTGGGAGCTCTGTGTCCCGTGATGTACTCCAAGAAAAGGATTTTACAGGTAAGCTGTATTTAAAAATCCCTTTTTCTTTCTCGTACATCACGGGACACAGAGCGGCATATTCATTACTATGTGGGATGTCCGAAAGCAATGCTTTAATGAGGGGAGGGAGACATCTTCCAAAGAAGGATTCAATTTAGAGATAAACTCAAATCATAATAATAATTCCAACTTAGTCAAGCTTAGTCAAAAAAACTTTTTTTTTTTTTTTTTTTTTTTATAACCAAGGGTGTTTCTGATCCCGAGGATTTCAAACTGCAGCCTGTAGTACTGCCTGACCAAAGGCAGCATCCGCATTTCTTCTCACGTCTAGTTGATAAAACCTTGTAAACGTGTGGACTGATGACCACGTTGCCGCCTTGCATATCTGAGCCATAGAGATCTGATGGTGTGCTGCCCAAGAGGCGCCCATGGCCCTGGTAGAATGGGCCTTTACCGACAACGGAGGAGGCAACCTCTTCAACCCGTAGGCTTGAATGATTAATTGTCTAATCCATCTCGAGATGGTGGATTTTGCAGCTGCCTGCCCCTTCTTGGGGCCATCTGGTAGAACGAATAACACATCTGTTTTCCGGATCTTTTCTGTAGCTTTAAGATAGGCCTTCATGGCCCGGACAATATCCAAGGTATGCAGCAACCCCTCCTTTCTAGATGTAGGTTTTGGAAAGAAGGATGGAAGTACCAAATCCTGGTTCAAGTGAAATTTGGATATAACCTTTGGTAGAAAGGAAGGATGGGGCCGGAGAACTGCCCTGTCCTTATGCAGAACGAGATATGGTTCCTTACACGATAAGGCTGCTAATTCTGACACTCTCCTGGCCGAAACTATGGCGACCAAGAAAACCAACTTTCTTGTCAGTAAGAGTAAAGGAATCTCAGCCAACGGCTCAAAAGGCTGTTTCTGTAGAGTGGACAGGACAAGATTTAAGTCCCATGGACAAATTGGTGACTTGACAGGAGGATTAATACGCAAGACCCCCTGTAAGAAGGTCTTTACCAGCGAGTGGGTGGCCAGCGGCCTCTGAAACCACACTGACAGAGCTGAGATCTGTCCCTTGATTGTGCTTAGTGCCAGGCCTTTATCCACTCCTAGCTGGAGAAAACTTAACACCCTATCAATAGTATATTTGCGGGAATTCCATCTTTTGGATTCACACCAGCCTACGTAGTTCCTCCACACCCTGTAATAAATCACCCTGGAGACCGGCTTCCTAGCCCTAATTAGGGTAGGAATTACCTGCCTAGACAGGCCTCTATCCCTGAGAATCAGGGATTCAGCCTCCAGGCCGTCAAATTTAGACGCTGTAATGTAGGGTGGAGGATCGGCCTTGTGAGAGTAGGTCTGGTTGTAGAGGAAGAGTCCAAGGGTCTCCCACTGCCATCTTCAGGACTAGTGAGTACCAAGTCCTCCGGGGCCAAGCCGGAGCTACTAGAATGACTGGCTTGTTCTCCACTCTGATCTTGCGCAACAGGCGCGGGAGTAACTGTAGTGGAGGGAATGCATATAGAAGTTTGAATTGATGCCAAGGGCAAACCAACGCGTCGGTTCCGCAGGCCATAGGATCCCTCGCTCGCGACACGAACCTGTCTAGTTTCTTGTTGAACCTGGATGCCATTATATCTACGTCCGGCATTCCCCACCTCTGGCAGATTGTCTGAAAGACCTGGGGATGCAGAGACCACTCCCCTGGCAACAGACTCTGGCGACTTAAGAAGTCTGCCTGCAGGTTGTCCACTCCGGGAATGAATATCGCCGAAATGCAGGGTACATGAACCTCTGCCCATTGAAAAATCAAGTTCACTCCCTCTGAGCGGCCTGGCTCCTGGTTCCCCCTTGGTGGTTTATGTATGCCACCGCCGTGGCATTGTCTGACTGGATTCTCACCGGGAACCCCTTTAATCTGGAGGTCCAAGCCAGAAGGGCTAGGCGGGCAGTGATGGTTCAACGAAATCTGGCTTCTCTGCTTTCAACCCAAGGTTAGGCGGCACTCTGATTTCAAGATATTGATGGGGAGCTGCCTCTCTGCTTTCACCCAAGTTCCCTGGCGGGAGAACCCCTCGAAGACCGCCCCCCAGCCTGCCAGGCTGGCGTCTGTGGTAACTACCTTCCAGACAACAGGGCTGAAGGATTTTCCCTTTAGAAGATTCTGAGGGTTCAACCACCAGGCCAGGCTTTGTCGGACCCTTGATGATAGCGTCAAAGGGGACTCTAAGGCATGTGCCCTCTTGCCCCAGGCTGCTAGAATGGCTGCCTGTAGGACGCGAGTGTGGATCTGAGCGTATGGTACTGCCTCGAATGTGGCCACTAGCTTGCCTAGTAATCGCATACACAGGCGAATAGTTGGACTTTTCTTGTTTAGAACCAACTGAACCAACCCCTTGATAGCTTCGATCTTTACAAGGGGCAGGAACACCTTTTGATGTTCTGTGTCTAACCTCATGCCGAGGTATTCCAACTGCTTTGTAGGCTGGAACGCTGACTTTCCCCGGTTCAGGACCCAGCCGAATTCTTCGAGGTACTGAACCGTGAGGTTTACTGCCTTTTGCAGACCCGGTCGTGAGTGATCTATGATTAAAAGGTCGTCCAAGTATGCTAGGACTGTGACCCCTTGGATCCTTAAATTGGCCAGAATTGGGGCTAGGATCTTCGTGAATACCCGGGGGGCCGTGGCCAGCCCGAAGGGGAGCGCCCTGAATTGGAAGTGTCGCTGCCCCACCGCGAAGCGTAAAAACCTTTGATGCGACTGAAAGATTGGTACATGAAGGTAAGCATCCTTTATGTCTATGGAGGCCAGAAAATCGTCCTTCTGAAGCGCGGCGGCTGCTGACCGGATGGATTCCATCCGGAAGGAACGAACCCTTAGGTAACCGTTTAACCTCTTTAGGTCCAAGATTGGCCTGACATCGCCGTTGGGCTTTGGTATGACAAAGAGGTTGGAATAGAAACCTAGGCCTTGCTCTTGGGCTGGCACTTCTATAATTACGTCCTGGCAAAGCAGGTGATCCAAAGCTGCCAGCATTGAGGCCTTCCTCGCTGGATCCTTGGTAGCCTTGATTCTTGAAAATGAGGCGGAGGATACCTTAGAAACTCCAGTCTGTAACCTGTGGTTACAGATGCCCGGACCCATTTGTCGGGGATCTTGGCTTCCCAAACTTCTGCGAAGAAACGAAGCCTTCCCCCCACCCGCAAGAGTGGGGGCGCCCCTTCATAAGGCAGACTTAGGGGCTGTCTTTGACGGCTTGCGATACCACGGCCTCTTACCCCCAGGGGTCTGTCCCTGCGATCTACTGTTAACGTTGGATCGTGCAGGCGGCCGTCGATACTGCCTGGAATTTGAGGGCCCCGAGACAGGAAAGAGCTGCCTTTTAAATGTAGGAGCCCGGAATGTCTTTTTGACCGGTAAAAGGGTACTTTTGCCATTTGAAATAGTCTGAATATATTTATCCAGATCCTCTCCGAAGAGTCGTCCTCCATGGAAGGGAAACCCTGCCAGAAGCTTTTTGCATGGGGGCTCCGCCGCCCAGTTCTTCAACCATAAGAGCCTTCTCATGTGCACCAAACATAGTGATAAACGAGAGGCCTGCTGGATGGAATCTTTTATAGCATCTACCGCAAAACACAGAGCTCTGGGAATATCAGAAAACTCTTCTGCTTGTTGGGTAGGCATGTCCTTAACATTACCTTTGTCTGGTCTTTTAATGCCTGACAAACTCCAATTGCAGCCACCGCTGGCTGCACCACTGCTCCTGCCGTAGCAAAGGATGCTTTTAAAAGTGTCTCTAATCTTTTATCAACTGGATCTTTAAACATGTGTATGTTTTCCACCGGGCAAGTTAGTGATTTATTCACACATGAGATGGCTGCATCCACTACTGGGAGCCTCCACCTCTTGGAGAACTTTTCCTCCATGGGGTAAATGACCGCAAACCTTTTCGGTGGCAGAAAAATCCTGTCCGGCCGTACCCAATCCCGAAAGATCAATTCCTCCAAGAGAGGATGGACCGGAAAAACTGTGCTTCTTAAATTAATAAGTTGCGGGGAAAGTATCGGCATATCAGAATCAGAAAGGGAACCCTTTTGTTTTTTGGTCTTTTTTGTACCCTTTGACCCCGAACCCTTGGAAGCCATAATACAAAATCGAGGGACTCCGCCCACACAACAGACTGTAGTGGGCAGGAGTACAAAAATCAGAGTTTAGGGGACAATAGACCACTTATGCCCAAAAACTGATGGGATCCCGTATGTTCTTTTTTTTTTTTTTTTTTTTAAATATATTATATATTTTCTTTTGACAACATACAGTGACCCCAAACTAAGTTTGCCAGCCTCCAAACCTGCTGCAAAAAAGGGGGATTTCTTGGCTTAACAAAAAAAGCATTGGAACAAAGTCCACATGTACTACCCCTCTTCCGCCACCGGGAGTCACTGTTCTGCCGCTCTGCGTCCTCTCCTGTGAAAATCAGCCTCAGACTGAGCACTGACCATGCCTGCTGTCTATAACAGCACAAAGGCGCGCCCCTGTATGACGCCGCAGGCACGCCCCCCCCCCCCCCGCCCTCCTGTGTGAACGGCGCGAAAAACGTCCATAAGACGTGCGCGCGCGCGCGCGCGCGCGCGCGCGTATGCCGGAAACAGGAGGAACATGGAGGAGCCGCGCTGCTGGAGATCCAGGAACGCAGAAACAGGCGGCAGATTCAAACCCCCGGCCAGGTAGGACTCTCCAAAGGCCCTAGGGATCCTTACTAGCCCTAGGAAGAAACAGCAGGTTTAGCTAGCACACATATTTAGACAGGGGGACCTAGTGATGGGGGGGGAAAAGGTGTCATCCTGTCTCTCTTTAGACATAGTGAACAAGGTTGCCCATGCAGAGCATACTTAGGCTATCCCCCTTTTAGGTTACCCCGGAGAGCCTGCTGTCGAACCAAGTCCCGCAGGCTCCCCCTTACCTGCTCCATGCTGCAGGATGTTTGTCCAGCAAACTGATCCAATCTTCTCCCATCTCCGTGGGTAGCGTAGTAGACCTTCAGGCCCTGGGGTCCTATGAAGGTACCCACTGTCCTGGACCTATATAGCACCCTGGCAAACAGGAACTTATGGTTTTTACAAACTCCAAGTCCTGGGCCCAGGGTCCAGCCCTCCAAAGAGGAGCATTATAGGCAAAACCCCACGGCTTGGGGCCCGGGTACTGTCCACTTTGGCACTGAGGCTCCTTGGACAGATCCGGTTAGCCCGCCCTTAATCCCAAGGATGTGGAGCAAAGCTATTCCGTGACCAACACCTAAGACACTGGCGAAAAAACTGAGGGACTCCCTCTAGGGGAGGGGGTTATATAGGGAGGGGACTTCCTGTTTGAGATTGCCAGTGTCCACACCTGAAGGTACTCCATATAACCCACATAGTAATGAATATGCCGCTCTGTGTCCCGTGATGTACGAGAAAGAAAGAAAGCTCTATTTGTGGGAAGAAAGGGACGCAAATTTTGTTTGGGAGCCACGTCGCACGACCGCGCAATTGTCTGTTAAAGCGACGCAGTGCCGAATTGTAAAAACCCCTTGGGTCATTTAGCAGCATATTGGTCTGGTCCTTAAGTGGTTAAATAGCAGCACTAAAAAAGTGAAAGAGTACTTGGAAGTTAAATGACCACAGCTCTGTAATCATTAGTATATATTTAAATATGTTTTTAAATTAAAGCTGTGTGCGTACCCAAATTTTACCTAGTATCAGCCTCCTGTCGTCACTGTACAGCAGAGCTTAGACTGGAAGTGAGAGAGACAGAACAGGGAGTGTTCTAGTGAAAGGGACATACTGATAGGAGAAGAAAACAGAGTGTAAGAGAGATGAGCTAAATGGTGAGGTGTTCCAATCATAAATGGGGAAGAGATCCATAAGTGTTATTGAATGGCAGGGGAAGAAAAAAAACAAAAACAGATCTCCTTACCTGTGTGGCAGAGCTGTGTAAATCTCAAAACTGGATGTATAGAAATGCAAATCATTTGGCAGCCTTTGGATTTATATTGAATCTGTGTGATTGGCAGTGTGCCTGGAACTCAGCCGATTAGGCCCCATTGTATTACATAATGCTGTCGGTGTACATACAGAAAAAGGGCATATATCGAGGGCTCACAGGCTGCTACTAAAAGTGAAGGAAAGTGCCCCATATATTAGAGAGGGGGATCACAACTAAATATAATGTGAATATAAAAATAAAAAAGCAAAATGTGATCAAACAATATAAAAAGGCCATATGTATTGTTATTATCACAATATCTCATAACTGATTCTTTCTCTGACAGTTTGCTTTTCCCAACGTGGAAGTCCATCGGATACACGCCATGCGCTTTACCCCCGAGCAGCTTGATGACGAGGAGATAGTGCGGCGTCAGAAACGCATGTTTGTCTGCCCCTGTAGGGAGGAGTCAATAACCAGCACATGGAACTGTGATGGAGAGATTTTGGATTTTGCCCAGCTCAGCATCAGGTGAGAAACGTGAAATCAGACTGACACGTCTTCAGTGCACGAAGTTCACCATTTTGGCCTGGCCTGCATTTTGTAACCTACCCGACGGACCTGTCCCCTCTGATAGAGGCTGGGTTCCTCTGAAAATAAACATAGACCTGAGATTGTCTTCAGATCTGCACAAAAATGGCTGGAAATGCCATCTGTTTTCTGTGGGAAGCTTAACAACTTCAATACAGGGCACTTTCACCCTCTTCCTGCCCAGACCAATTTTCATCATTCAGCGCTGTCGCACTTTGAATGACAATTGTGCGGTCATGCAACACTGTACCCAAACTAAATCATTTTCTTAAGACAGATAAAGGTTTCTTTTGGTGATATTTAATCACCACAGATTTCTATTTTTTTGCTAAACAAAACATAAATAAATAAATTCTGACAAAATTGTCATTCTGAAATTTGGATGTTCACGAATCTTTGAATCACAACAGTAGCACTGATAGCTTTAGTTGGCATTGGAAGGTGGCACTAATTGGCACTGGATGGTGGCACTGGTATTGGCATTGGCATATGGCACTGGTAGGTGGCACTGGTGCAAAAAAAAAATGGTGTCACCCCCCTCAGTACAGTCCCCCTCTCCCTCCAGTATAGACACCCCCTCTCGGTACAGACACCCCCCTGCCCCCCGTAGTACAGACACCCCCCCTCCCTCAGTACAGACACCAGAGCGGTGTGTGTCCCACGAGCGCGGGCCCCTCCTCCTCTGTGGGTGTAAACAGAGAGGAGGGCCACCGCGCTGGGTGTACCAAGATGGCCACGGCTCCGGTGATGCGTCATATTCGGCTTCCCATCACACAATGCTACGGAAGTGACGTAGCGCCAACTGCACATGCGCGATGCGTTCCAAACAAAATTGTGATGCGTTCCAATGGATTTACGACAGTGCAAACCAGCGAAGCCGTCATTTTTGGCGACGTGGACTTAGTGGACTTTTTTTAACATCCTCCAATCCACGGGGATGTTAAGAAAAGAGCCTGGATGCTGAACAAGGTTTCGCTGGTGTGCACTGTCGTAAATGCATTGGAACGCATCACAGATGCGTTTGGAACGCATTGCGCATGCGCAGTTTGCTGCCACAGCACTTCCGCAGCAGTCTGTGATAGGGAGCAGAGTATGACGGTGCACCGGAGCTAGGCCGAAGCCTTTCCTGATGCTGTGACCGCGGTGGCAATCCACGGATCACAATGTGCCGCCTTCGAATCACGGATCAACAGTGATCCGTTGCACCGCTAGAGGCCATGTTAAATATCGGCATAATTTGGATAAAAATCGGCCAATGCCGATTTATCCAAAACGGCCAAATAACACAACAGTAATGAATTTAAATAATTTATAACAAAACGACAAATAAATTATCATAATTTTTTCATTCAAACAAATCTTTATGTTTGAAGTATCTGAAATAATGTAACGGCATAACGAATGATTCAAATCGATTCAGATTAATTTCATTTTTATATTGCATTACCAGTTTTATTTGTATATATATATATATATATATATATATATATATATATATATATATATATATATACACACACATACACACACACACACACACACAAAATTCACTACATATTAAATGGAAACATTTTGCAAAAAAAAGAAAAAATACAATAAGGCCCAGTTCACACTGGTGCGAAATAAAATCCTACGTTGTTGCATGACAAGTAGCACCCCATTAAGTGCAAAAGAACCGTTCTAATAGAAGCAACTTGAGTTGGTGCAACTTAGATAAAGGTTCCTGCATTACTTTTGGTGCAACTTTGGCACGACTTACAATGACTTCTGTTAAAGAAGTCGCACTGGGATGTTGGTTTCAAAGTTGCACGAAAGGTGACTTTTAAGTCATGGCAGTGTGAACCGCGCCTTTTGCTGCTTTCACACTGCTTCATTGCAAAAATGTGGCAAAACCGCATGAGTGTTATTGCCGCAGTGCATTACATTTTAATGGGTTTTTGCCACGTTTTATGATTCCGAAAGAAACACATTTTTCTGTTGTGCACATGAGTGCGTCTCATTGTAATTTGAGCTTCAGCTATTGAGCGCTGTAAAAAAAAAAAAAAAGGCATCTACAGAGTCTCTACAGTTTTGCCTGCTGACTGAAAATTGTATAAACTATTCCAGTGCAATGCTTATATTTTACCCAAGGGTTATATCGATTTTTTAATTTTTTTTAGTCCTGAACATAAAATATACACAAAAACACATTCCCTTTCAGTTGGAGTTGGTCTCATTGTCTCATTCTTATCCATTGTAGGGTACATCATCAGCTTATCCAGCTCTTCGCCCGGGGAATTGAAGACAAGGAAAGCAGATAAGCCTGACCGCCATGATGGGTGGCGCCAATTTTTGATGAGACGCCAGTGCTCAGAACAGAAGGAATGATTTTCATGCTGCTGGCACAGCAAACATTGCTCAGTACAGTGCCCACTGGACAAACTCTTCACACTGCCATGCACTTTAAACCCCTGCCGGAGATCTCCCATTTACTTTATGAACTTTGGCAAATGCAGAATTTTATCAATATTTATCTGTTATACCCCATAATGGGGCACCAGTTATAGCTACATGTTGTTAATTTATAAACAGAAAACCAATATGACAAGCCTGGAGCTTGAGTGAACTATTTATGTTTGTAAAGGAGCAGCATTGAATTTATGACAAACGTTAATTTTCCTGGACGAAATTTTCTGAAAACCTTCCCACAATAGGCATTGTACAGTCAGAGGCACCTGCAGGCTGTAAAGAACTATTGCGAGGTCTGTGAATGTATATAAATGGTGCTTCTGAGATGACTGGATTTAAAATTCCTTTACTTTAAATTGACTCAAATACAAGTGCTTTCTTGTGTCAGCATAAAAGTGATTGTTTCCAAGCTAAGAGCGTGCCCTTGCAGTTGTAGAAAAGTGGTTGAACACCAACATATGTCAGCATAAAGATGGTTTATTACTATAGCGCAGCCACTCTCAACCAGGGTCCTCCAGAGTTTGCTAGGGTGCCTTGGGCTGTAACTGATTGACTTCCTACTTGATGGTGCCTGCAAAGTTTCAGGGCCAACACCAGTAGGTAGAGCCGGCAGCATGACACCAATGACTTTTGTAGCTGTCTGTCAGGATGGCCTTCTGGCCACCACTGTAATGTCTTGTACACACGACCGGTTTTGCCAGCAGGAAAAAAACAACGCTTTTCCCGACGGGATTTCTCTCAAGCCTGCCTTGCATACACAAATTCAGGCCAAATACTGCTGAACTTTTGATTGCCAAGAACACCGTGACGTCAAAGACTACGATGAGCCGACAAAATGGTGTTCTATGCTTCGACGCATTTTTTTTTTCCCTCGGGAAAGCATACACATGACGGGAAAAAGACCGACGGGAAAACAAGTTCTCTTTATTTTTTTCCCCGCAGTTTTCTCGTCGGGAAAGCTGCCATTGAGCATACACATGGCAGTTTTCCTGCTGGGAAATTTAGTTGCGTGTACGAGGCATAAGAAACCTTTCACACTGGTCAGTTTTTTAGGCGGACCCAATCGGACCATCCATAGCTCCCTACGGAGTGGCAGATCTAAAACTCGCTGGCACCTGATCCGATTCTCTCTGCTAAAAACAGACGTATGGGGATTTGTTCCCCATCCGTCTGGTGATCAGGTGACAATTGGATGGAAATGGATAGGTTGTCCATTCCCATCCGACCGCCTCATAGAGAACAGCGGGCTATGTCCGCTCTGCACAGTGCAGCAGACACCAATTTGTCATCTTCCTGATCAGTGGAGAGATCCTCCCGCTGAGCTTTCAGATGCGCATGACAGAGTCCGCCCTGTCTGAGGGGGGACTAATGCCTTGTACACACAAACGGAAGTCAGACGACATTTTTTCGTTCGGATATTCCGACCGTGTGTGGGCCCCATCAGACTTTTTTCCATCGGGGTTTAGAAATAAATATTTTTGGGGTTCTTATGGGATAAAAAAGGATGATAAAGGCTTCTCTGGAGAGCTGCTGGAGATATAATTTGTCTGACAGCAATTCTGGTGGCGTTTAGCAGGGCTGTCCAGACTAATCCATAAAAAGCCACAACAAAGCCTTAATTTCGTGTGATTATTACTCTAACATAAATATTAATGTAGCGCTACCCCAGAGGGAGCTGCTGGTTTGATGATGGGATTGGCATATTAAGTTACCCTGGTGTTGTCTAGGGGTGTAATGCAGGAACGAAGTAGTGAGCGGAGGTCCAGACAGTTCAATAAAGGTTTTTTAATGCTTTATTTCCAGGCCAACACAGCCAACATCAACTTCAGTCAGGAAAGGAAAAGGTTGATGAAAGAAGAATAGAACCTTGTGGTATCAGGCCTGGATATGAACAGGGCAGGCTTGCCCTCATTAGTACCAGTTTTAAGCTCCTAGGTTGAGTGGGTGAAGTGCCCACGAACAGGTCCCTCTCACAAGCCT